>CALNXI010005047.1:0-17969 GCA_942486025.1 Porites evermanni | reverse complement strand
AAAAGGGTATGAGGGAAGGAATGGATCCCATCCCTGTCAGCCAAAAAAGCGACACGAACTACCGGCCATTTTACGGCGATGCACCTCAAAATCCAACGCGCGAGCCACAGAGTCATCTCAAGGGAGCGTCCGGGACAAGTTGGTCAACTCAGTGGTACGGCTGCGTTTGAACAGGGTGCTTAGACAAATCTTCTTTGACGGGAGATGCCAGACCGCTTTTCACAGGTCCAAAAGAACCACAAGAGGCACGGTTGTCAAAACAAGCTTCTCTAACGTCTGCACCATGGTGGCTGAACAGCTTGGCTGGGCAGTGCGGAATGATTGAAAGACTAGGAGCGCGACTTGTTTTAGAGAGTCATCCCAGGGATTTGATTGGTGGAGAGGAATCACGTGGGGATCACGTGGCCGAAAGGAAACTATAGGCGGTACCCCCATGGGTACACTTTTTTCGTCCATGGAAAAAAGGTCCGTGCACGAGTAGGCGATTGGTCCATGAATCTAGATTAATAAGACGGATCAGAGCGGAGAGTCCATATTCATGCTCTGCTTTGCCAACATGAAATACAAAGGACTAGTTGACCCTAAGGACAAGCCGTTTGGCAGGGTGTTGCCCTTTGGAGTGCAAGTCAAAATCATGTTCTCTGTAGAGTGTTTTTATACTATGGACAAGCGAAAGAAGTTGCTACGGGAATTCAAAGGGTTGCCTAAATGCGATGTTACAGACCTCCCACAACACCTTGGCGAAGATCAATGGTGGAACCAAGTGGTGTTTTGCCTACATACGCCCGGAACATCCCACTGTCTCCACTGCCACCGACTATTCGATCACAAGTTATCGGTAAGCGAGAGTGGTTATGACATGTTTTTTTCTTCATGGCTGAACAACAAACTTAGATCGTGTTTATTTTTTGCAGATTGGTATGATGGTGGAAATGGCTCGCAGCCCCGTCAACTTGGACAACCTCATGAACGAGGGGATGGCTTTCGCCATTGATCGCTTCAAAGACAGAATACCCAATTGTCCCCTTGGACGGCAACCAGTCATGATAGGGAGAAGGAAGCCTGCCTATAACAATATTGACAAAGTGATGAACCCATTAGACAGAGTCATGAAGGTCCTGGAAGCTATGGGACACATTGTTGTTGTGAATGTACATTGAGATTTTATTCAACCTGTTACATGTGTATCAGTGTCCTAATGTTTTGTTTATGAGCGTTGGAATGAAGAGTCCAACGTGGGATAGGCCGCCACGCCTTCTTCTCGGGTGCCTACAATGGCTGTTTTGTCTTGTAACGTGGGAAGGCTTATCTGTTCTTCGGTCATGCCTTCACGGGGTTGATATTGTTGCAGGTTGGGATTCCACCAATACCACTATTCCATATCCAAATAAAAAACATAGAGGGGTTTCAGTAAAATTTGAGCCATGGCCACACTCCAACCCGTGCCGCCCAAGATATGCTTGCGTAGTTCGTCAAAATACCCCAAAGCCAAGACTAAGGAAGCAGGCTTGATCACGTGATAATTGCGCTGTAAACACGGGAGGGTGATGGGATAGGAGATAGGTCGACCTAAATGAAATGCGGCCCGAGTGACAATAGGCATGGCGGCGTCCAAGTCGGGCTGGGTCAAGGGCGCGAGGGACTTAGCTCGAGGGTGACAGGGTGGGATGAATACCACACACGAATGACCATATTTGTGACATAAATGTTCCACATGTGTATACACGCCTTTGGCGCCTCCCGTGTAAATGGTCAGCGGCATCGTCTATGAAATAAAAAAGGCTGTATTAATGTTTATTCTTGGACAAGGGATTCCAAGCCCACATGGTGTGCGGTTCGTCATCGTCATACATCAGGGGTTCCTGCCATTCCCGGTAGGTGACAGTTTGTTCAAAGATACGTTGGACGGTTCGGCATTCACTGCAATTATCGGGGATCCAATCCAGACCTTTGCCTTCAGCAAACGCTTCGTCTTTGTCATCGATGCATTGGTTGCATAAGACGTGGTCCAAAAGACGATCGCATCTTTTTTGCCAAAGCACCCATTGGGCATTCACTTGGGAGAGAGTCGGTAACACATTGGAATGTCGACGCAACCAGCCACTCATTTGAAAAGCACGTACTCGATCACAACAATTGTGTCAGATACCGCCTTCGCCGTGGCTGTGATCGTGACACCAATTACGGCCATGATCGTTGGTGGCCTTCAAATTGACGGTGGCAATGGGAAGACTGGATAACTCCACCATGGTCACCGTCCAAGACTCTTCTCATTTGTTCACACTGATCGCCGATTCGGCCCTCGATATCAGAACTCTCCGCCTGTGTACTGACGACATCTTGGAGGCCGTCTTTAACAGTGTCAAAGAGAACGCGGTCAAAGGGACCGAGACCAATATTTTCATGGCGGCTTTCACCACATGTCGTGCTCAGCTCAAACTTTACGAGTCCCTCGATACCCTTCAAAAGCAAGTCCTTTACTACGATACCGACAGTGTGGTATACAAGTGGCGTCCCGGTCAGCCTTACATCGCCATCGGTGATTTTTTGGGAGATATGACAGATGTACTGGATGGAGATGTCATCACAGAGTTTGTTTCCGGTGGCGCGAAGAATTATGGGTACAAGACACGTGCAGGCAAAGTCGTCTGCAAAGTACGCGGTTTCACGCTGAACGTCCACGGATTAGCCATCTTAAATTTTGAACCCATGAAAGACAATATTTTGTCGGAATTAGAGACTCCTCAGGACTCCCGTCGTACCTTGAACATAGCCACGCCTTATCATTTTCGAAGGGATTTGGAACAGAAACAAATTCAAGTCGTTCCGCGCGTAAAGCAGTATGGGTTGGTTTTCGACAAACGGGTGGTAGATGTCGCGACCAAATCGAGTCATCCCAATGGCTACGAGAGGATTGGGGATGAAATAGACCTTTTGTTAGATTTGTAAACCAATTCAAGGGCGTGACGTCACCAGGATGTCACACATGTCCCGTATGTAAAAAGGTACTTTTCGACATTCTATTAAACAAAAAATATGATTTTGACATAAATACAGTGTGTTTTTATTCACTTCCGGTCGCGCTGTCCTTTCACTTCCGGGGACCTGGGGAACAGTTGGGGATGCTGCTTTCTGATTGGTCGAAATGGGTCACGTGAACAAATTGATGACGTGTCCAATGCTAATGAGGTACGTGCCCAAAAACAATACCCCCATTGTCTTTTCTGCGCTCTGATTGGTTACTACCAGAAGTAGCCCTGTTGACTAATGACCGGTCTCTAAACTTTAACTTCTTCCCAGATCTGATGCCATAATGATAACACTCGCACTGTTCGTGTCACTCCTATTGACGGTAACAAGGCGTTATTCTGGTAAGTATGTCCGTCTGGTTTCTAACAATTTCAATTTTAACTTGACAATTAACTGAGAGATTTCCTGCGCTATTTGGTCATTCGAGCGCTATGGTCGATGTTAGTTTTTTTAAAAACTTTTTAGGAGCGGCCGTTAATGTCTCTAGCAGGGGAGGCACATTTAGACACCCACGGCTGCTTACGGCACAGTTCGTGTTATCATTCTCCGCCTTCGGCCACGGCTTACAACACTTACAACGACCTTGACCGACCTCATTCAATAATTGGCTTGCATTGTTCATTATCGTTAAGTCACAAGAGTCAAAAGTGCCCAATTTGATCCTTTTTAGCCTTGGAATGCCCAGAAACGTGGAAGGAATTTGAAGGCTTTTGCTACAAGGTTATGAATAGGCTTGGTTATCGGCGGAGATTTGCTTGGTCAACAGCAGTAAGCGGATGTTTTGGGTTTGGAGGAGACCTGGTAAGCATATCGAATGAAAAGGAAAGGAAGTTTGTCCATGACACGACTTTCAAGGACGCAAACCGCACTTCTGTTTGGATTGGGTTGGCGTATCGGCATCAAAAGGGTGGATATGTATGGAACAATGGAGAATCATTTAACATTTCTGTTTCTGTCCAGTGGCTCAACATGTCGAGAACTGTTCATGAAAATAAATGCGTCGAAATCTTGAAAAAGGGCTGGAACCTCACCGAATGTTGCAAGGAAAATAAACATCTCTTCTGCAAGAGACCGAAAGGTGAGTTGTTCCTGCGTGGGAACTCGACATTGAAAATGATGGGGAAGTTCTAATCGTACCAGGTACGACCAAAGCACAAGTAAAATTTGATCCTTTAAGGCACTTAAACTCTTAAACAGACTTTAGATAGCCTTTACGCCTTTAAATTTTTGGCCGGCTAGATTCCACCCTGATATTTGGCTTTTTCCATTTGTTTTCTCGTTTTGTTTCGCAGTCATTTTAACCTCTATTATAACCTTGCTGGGTTAAAGGAGCTTTTTTGGTTACAATGCAGTTTTTGACACATGACCAGCCACGCCCATAATTATGTAATTTTAACGTGTTAGAATTATTACACCCAAACACATATTAAAGATCCTAATTTTTTCTTGTATTCTATTTTTTAAAAAAAATGAAATATAACAACTGATTGATTACCGGGAAATTTTAGAATATTATATTCTTTGTTCTCTGATTCTCGTCCCAGTCTCTCTAACGTTTACAACTGTGACATGATTCTTATTAGTTTCAAACTATTTGCTCTGTAAATGTTTCACTAATGAGGTCCATTGGCCTGTTCTGCTGGTTGGTTTTTCAATGGAGTATCTTGCTACAAGGAAAATGGAAACGGTACCTGGGAAGGTGCACGACAAGGGTGTACTGATTCCGGAGGTGATTTAGTGAAGGTTGATGATGATAATAAAAAACGATTTTTGATTCACTTCATGGAGGTCACCGGTCTGAAGAAAACCAATTTAAATGTAAGTATCGAGTCATTAACTCTCCGAGCCTCATGATCGGATGATCAGCATGAAATTTCTCCATGTAATATTAATTCATTATAAAACATATTAGTCACAAGAATTAATTTTATAAGGAGATGATCAACCGAGGTAAATGTAACTGATTCTTAATACAATTACTCTTCCCACCACATCTGTAGGAAACGTGTAAGGACAGGACATGGGCATTTAACTTGAGATGTTAGGTTTTTTGTGCAGTTGATAGAGCACCCTTAAGGCTAGGGTAATTAATTATAAGAAGAGATTTCAAAGAGGAATGCGGAGAAATCACATGTTCTGTGTAGTTCGTGTCACAGACCCAATTGAATCAGTGATGTAGATCGTAGACAGTTTTAATTCCATTTTCATCTATATTTGTATCTTGAAAAACGCAAATGTTCAAAAGACAACGTTTCTCATGCTCAGTTACTTTGGCATAACCTGAGATCAGGCCCAATTTTAGCGGTTCTCATACATTCTCTTTAACGGCCACCGCTAAAATTGGGCCTTTTCCAAACTCTCTCAGTAACGCTGATTGGCTGTTAGAACAATGCCACAAGATCTGATTGGCTGTCGGAAACGCCAGAAGTTGAAAGCTCTTATTCCTCTCGTGGTTGTTTTCGTGAATGATCCGCTATCGGCGGAGAGAAAGGTCAAGTATGCTGTCGTTTTTGCTTGATGGTCTTATGGTAGGAAAGCATTCCTTAATATGTACCATGGAAATTCAGAAAATTCATATGGTTGTTCATATCTTCTCTGGTTTTGCTTTATTTACGGAACTAATGTGAGTGTATCGCGGAGTTGAATCCCTCTGCAAGTTCAGTGTTGACCGCTAACAAGGTGCTTTTTGATTTACCAACAAACGAGTGCAGATCAAAATATTGTCCATCTTAAAAGTGGTTTTATTTGAAAGTTTAGCCAGGAATGACTTTTCTGAGCGGGGTACGCAAACGGAGGCTCATTGCCAAAGAAACCTCAATCGCCAACTGTGAAGTATTAGGCGAAAAACATCGCATGATCACTGTTTAGGGAATTTTTGTTGGCATTATCATAAAAGCTAGTGGTGCTACTCTTGAGGTAACAGACTTGTTGTTTGCCTTCGTTTTTTTGTAAAAAGTAAACCAGAGAAACTGGTGTCTTCGCTCGTTGGCTGTTAGCTGTTTGTTAATTTTGGTACATAAAATAAAATTTAGCGAGCTTTTCAGACCTGCAGTCAAACATCAACACAACTAATTAAAGGAGAACTACAAAGTGTGTTTGTAATATTGTTTTTCGTTTTGCTTAAAGCTCTCCAAAGTGATAATGTTTACATGGATTTATAAAGAAAAATCCTTTTCAAAACTTCGCGATATATTTCTCTAAGATTTTTAAAGATTTATGTACTGAAAATCGGGGAAAATTGCCGAGGAAAATGTAAAGGCATCAGGAAAAAAAAATTCAGTATTTTAAATTCGAGCGCGCTTAGCCAAAACATTAAGACTAGAACATCTGGTGTCGCCGTCTTTTCGAAAACTTTTTACCTTCTACGCCAATAGAAATAACCTTCGAAATCTCCTTTAATCTCGCAAGAAGTTAAATGTGATTGTGCTGACTGTTTTATTTTTAGTTGAAAATATTAGAAGGTTAAAGCTATTTTTTAAGTCAGCGAGTCTGTATTTTTCCCACGTATGGGAAATTTGAATATTAAAAAAACAAGGAACTGAAGTAATTTTGGTTGGCTGATTCGGCAAATGTCAATCAATCAAAAAAGTGGGCGGCAGACGCTTCGTAGAAGGTTTGTATCAGGCTCTCTTTTCGTTTCGCCTTGCCCACCGGAATGTTATTTATAAAGCGAAACGAAAATGGAGCCTGATCTCAGGTTACTTTGGCAAGCTGAGCGCACAAAGTGAATTGTTATAAAATGCAAGTTTATCGTTCATACATACATACACTCCAAGCAATTCTGGTGAATTTGATAGAAAACCAGTTGTTCTGCCTCTCATCAGCTGAGACGTCTTGATCTAAAATGCCATCTTGATTGAATAACGATATATGCCCTTCTGGGCAAAAATTATTACTTAATTTGATTGTAAGTGATCATAATTAAGTAACTCCATACTGTCATGTTGACAGTGGTGTTAGTTACATCAGGCGGAAAACTCACGAAACAACATCACCTTTAATATCATTCCTGGAAAAGTCTTGGCAGAAGCACAAGCACAAGCATAAGGACATACTCACGCGCAGAATGGCATATTTGAGTCAATTCTTAATACCAGCTCTCCTCAACCCGATGATAAACAAGATGATGGACTCTTTGTCCGCCATATTGCTTTGATATGTTTGCATGAGGTCTGGGTCAAAGTGACCTTTGATTGTTTCACGGCCTTGTACTTACGCATGTGCTTATGTCAACCCAGTTTTAAACAGTCAAAGCTACGATATAAGCATAAGCACAAGGACAACGAACTTGTCCGTTTTTCTTGTGCTTATGCTTATGCTTATGCTTATGTCGAACCAGTTTTCGCTTGCTTACACCAGTGCTTGTGCTTATGCTTATGCTTATGCTTATGTGCTAGTGAAAACCAGGCTTAAGAAAATTCTTGGCCGAGAAGTTATCATGAGGTTAAGCCTGGTTTTCACTAGCGCATGAGCATAAGCATAGGCACAAGCACATGTGTAAGCAAGTGAAAACTGGGTCGACATAAAGCATAAGCATAAGCACAAGAAAAACGGACAAGTTCGTTCTTCTTGTGCTTTTGCTTATCCCCATGTCGTAGCTTTGACAAGTGAAAACTAGGTCGACATAAGCACATGCATCAAGGCCGTGGACCAATCGTAAGCCACTTTGACCCAGACCTCATGCGAACATATCAAAAGCAATATAGCGGACGCTTCGTCCGCCATCTTGTTTATCATTGGGTCGAGGAGAGCTGGTATCGAGAATTGAGTCTAATATGCCATTCTGCGCGTGCGTATGTCCTTATGCTGACGCTTACGCGCTGGTGAAAACCAGGTTTAACAAAGTGAAAAAATAGGCTTTTTTCAAAACATCCTTGTCGCCATGGTAACGATCGAAATCTATGTCAAATTTATTGTCCTTAGTATAAATGTATTCTGTCCATACCAAATATGACCCTCAACGAGTCTTGAATGACACTCCCATTATCAAACTGTTTACAACCACCTTAATTAATTGTGTTTTTTGTAGTGAATTGTTCCATTTAATATTTTTTCTGTATCCCTTGTAATTCCTTTATACAGCACGTATGGATTGGCCGAAAAGGTGATTCGAATTGTTTTCAAATGGCGACAGACACTCGAACGATAGAAAAGGCGGGGGACTGTAACGACGAAAAGAACTATATTTGTGAAATGCCAGCGTCAACAACAAGTACGTTTTCTATCATCCACATCGAGAAGGTTACACTTAGCACATTATCGCAATAGCCCATTCTTCTCATTTGTTCACACTGATCGCCGATTCGGCCCTCGATATCAGAACTCTCCGCCTGTGTACTGACGACATCTTGGAGGCCGTCTTTAACAGTGTCAAAGAGAACGCGGTCAAAGGGACCAAGACCAATATTTTCATGGCAGCTTTCACCACATGTCGTGCTCGGCTCAAACTTTACGAGTCCCTCGATACCCTTCAAAAGCAAGTCCTTTACTACGATACCGACAGTGTGGTAAACAAGTGGCGTCCCGGTCAGCCTTACATCGCCATCGGTGATTTTTTGCGAGAAATGACAGATGAACTGGATGGAGATGTCATCACAGAGTTTGTTTCCGGTGGGGCGAAGAATTATGGGTACAAGGCAAAGTCGTCTGCAAAGTACGCGGTCTCACGTTGAACGTCCGCGGATCAGCCATCTTAAATTTTAAAACCATGAAAGACAATATTTTGTCGGAATTAGAGACTCCTCAGGGCTCCCGTCGTACCTTGAACATAGTCACATCTTATCATTTTCGAAGGGATTAGGAACAGAAACAAATTCAAGTCGTTCCGCGCGTAAAGCAGTATGGGTTGGTTTTCGACAAGCGGGTGGTAGATGTTGCGACCAAATCGAGTCATCCCTATGGCTACGAGAGGATTAGCGATGAAATAGACCTTTTGTTAGATTTGTAAACCAATTCAAGGGCGTGACGTCACCAGGATGTCACACATGTCCCGTATGTAAAAAGGTACTTTTCGACATTCCATTAAACAAAAAATATGATTTGGACAGAAATACAGTGTTTTTTTATTAACTTCCGGTCGCGCTGTCCTTTCACTTCCGGGGACCCGGGGAGCAGTTGGGGATGCTGCTTTCTGATTGGTCGAAATGGGTCACGTGAACAAATTGATGACCTGTTCAATGCTAATGAGGCACGTGACCCATCAAACAATACCCCATTGTCTTTTCTGCGCTCTGATTGGTTACTACCAGAAGTAGCCCTGTTCACTAATGACCGGTCTCTAAACTATAACTTCTTCCCAGATCTGATGCAATAATGATAACACTCGCACTGTTTGTGTCACTCCTCTTGACGGTAACAAGGCGTTATTCTGGTAAGTATGTCCGTCTGGTTTCTAACAATTTCAATTTTAATTTGACAATTAACTGAGAGATTTCTTGCGCTATTTGGTCATTCGAGCGCTATGGTCGATGTTAGTTTTTTTTAAAACTTTTTAGGAGCGGCCGTGAATGTCTCTAATAGGGGCGGCGCATTAAGACACCCACGGCTGCTTACGGCACAGCTCGTGTTATCATCCTCCGCCTTCGGCCACGGCTTACAACACTTACAACGACCTTGACCGACCTCATTCAATAATTGGCTTACATTGTTCATTATCGTTAAGTCACAAGAGTCAAAAGTGCCCAATTTGATCCTATTTAGCTTTGGAATGCCCAGAAAAGTGGAAAGAATTTGAAGGCTTTTGCTACAAGGTTATGGATAGGCTCGGTTATCGGTGGAGATTTGTTTGGTCAGCAGCAGTAAGCGGATGTTTTGGGTTTGGAGGAGACCTAGTAAGCATATCGAATGAAAAGGAAAAGAAGTTTGTCCATGACACGGCTTTCAAGGACGCAAACCGCACTTCTGTTTGGATTGGGTTGGCGTATCGGCATCAAAAGGGTGGATATGTATGGACCAATGGAGAATCGTTTAACATTTCTGTTTCTGTCCAGTGGCTCAACATGTCGAGAATTGTTTATGAAAATAAATGCGTCGAAATCTTGAAAAATGGCTGGAACCTCACCGAATGTTGCAAGGAAAATAAACATCTCTTCTGCAAGAGACCGAAAGGTGAGTTGTTCCTGCGTGGGAACTCGACATTGAAAATGATGGGGAAGTTCTAATCGTACCAGGTACGACCAAAGCACAGGTAAAATTTGATCCGTTGAGGCGCTTAAACTCTTAAACAGACTTTAGATAGACTTTACGCCTTTAAGTTTTTGGCAAGCTAGATTCCACCCTGATATTTGGCTTTTTCCATTTGTTTTCTCGTTTTGTTTTGCAGTCATTTTAACCTCAATTATAACCTTGCTGGGTTAAAGGAGCTTTTATGGTGGCTACAACGCAGTTTTTGACACATGACCAGCCACGCCCATAATTATGCAAATTTTACATGTTAGAATTACCACACCCAAACACATATTAAAGATCCTAATTTTTCTTGTATTCTATTTTAAAAAAATGAAATATAACAACTGATTGATTACCGGGAAATTTTAGAATATTATATTCCTTGTTCTCTGATTCTCGTCCCAGTCTCCCTAACGTTTACAGCTGTGCCATGATTCTTATTGGTTTCAAACTATTTGCTCTGTAAATGTTTCACTAATGAGGTCCATTGGCCTGTTCTGCTGGTTGGTTTTTCAATGGAGTATCTTGCTACAAGGAAAATGGAAACGGTACCTGGGAAGGTGCACGACAAGGGTGTACTGATTCCGGAGGAGATTTAGTAAAGGTTGATGATGATAATCAAAAACAATTTTTGATCCACTTCATGGAGGTCACCGGTCTGAGGAAAACCAACTTAGATGTAAGTATCGAGTCATTAACTCTTCGAGCCTCATGATCGGATGATCAGCATGAAATTTCTCCATGTAACATTAATTCATTATAAAACATATTAGTCACAAGAATTAATTGTATAAGGAGATGATCACCCGAGGTAAATGTAACTGATTCTTAATACAATTACTCTTCCCACCACATCTGTAGGAAACGTGTAAGGACAGGACATGGGCATTTAACTTGAGATGTTAGGTTTTTTATGCAGTTGATAGAGCATGCTTAAGGCTAGGGTAATTAATTATAAGAGGAGATTTAAAAGAGGAATGCGGAGAAATCACATCTTCTGTGTAGTTCGTGTCACAGACCCAATTGAATCAGTGATGTAGATCGTAGACAGTTTTAAATCCATTTTCACGTATATTTGTATCTTAAAAAACGCAAATGTTCAAAGGACAACGTTTCTCATCCTCAGTTACTTTGGCATAACCTGAGATCAGGCCCAATTTTAGCGGTTTTAGCGGCCACCGCTGAAATTGGGCCTTTTCCAAACTCTCTCACGTTTGTGCTAGTTACGGCCAGATTTTGGCCGTAACGTTGATTGGCTGTTAGAACAATGCCACAAGATCTGATTGGCTGTCGGAAATGCCGGAAGCTGAAAGCTCTTATTCCTCTCGTGGTTGTTTTCGCGAATGATCCGCCGTCGGCGGAGAGAAAGGTCGATTATGCTGTCGTTTTTGTTTGATGGTCTTATGGTAGGAAAATATGCCTTAATATGTACCATGGAAATACAGAAAATTCATATGGTTGTTCATATCTTCTCTGGATTTGCTTTATTTACGGAACTAATGTGAGTGTATCGCGGAGTTGAATCCCTCTGCAAGTTCGGTGTTGACCGCTAACAAGGTGCTTTTTGATTTACCAACAAACGAGTGCAGATCAAAATACTGTCCATCTTAAAAGTGGTTTTATTGGAAAGTTTAGCCGGGAATGACTTTTCTGAGCGGGGTACGCAAACGGAGGGCTCATTGCCAAAGAAACTTCAATCGCCAACTGTGAAGTATTAGACGAAAAACATCGCATGATCACTGTTCAGGGAATTTTTGTTGGCATTATCATAAAAGCTAGTGGCGCTACTCTTAAGGTAACAGACTTTTTGTATGCCTTCGTTTTTTGTAAAAAGTAAACCAGGGAAACTGGTGTCTTCGCTTGTTGGCTGTTTGCTGTTTGTTAATTTCGATACATAAAATAAAATTTAGCGAGCTTTTCAGACCTGCAGTAAAACATCAACACAACTAATTAAAGGAGAACTACAAAGTATGTTTGTAATATTGTTTTTCGTTTTTCTTATAGCTCTCCAAAGTGATAATGTTTACATGGATTTATAAAGAAATATATTTGTTTTAGACGTTTGTTTCTCTAGTAAATGCGCAAATTGCAAGTGTACTCAGGGGACTAAATCAGCTTAATTAAATGCACTTGAGAACTCGTTGCTTTGTTCTGAGATAATTTATATATCCTTTTAAAACGTTCGCGATATATTTCTCTAAGATTTTTTAAGATTTATGTACTGAAAATCGGGGAAAATTGCCGAGGAAAATGTAAAGGCAACAGGAAGAAAAAAAATTTCAGTATTTTAAATTCGAGCGCGCCTAGCCTAAACATTAAAACTAAAACATCTGGTGTCGCCGTCTTTTCGAAGACTTTTTACCTTCTACGCCAATAGAAAAAACCTTCGAAATCTCCTTTAATCTCGCAAGAAGTTAAATGTGATTGTGCTGACTGTTTTATTTTTAGTTGAAAATATTAATTAAAAGGTAACAGCTATTTTTTAAGTCAGCAAGTCTGCATTTTTCCCACGTATGGAAAATTTGCATATTAAAAAAACAAGGAACTGAAGTAGTTTTGGTTGGCTGATTCGGAAAATGTCAATCAATCAAAAAAGTGGGCGGCAGACGTTTCGTAGAAGGTTTGTATCAGGCTCTCTTTTCGTTTCGCCTTGCCCGCCGGAATGTTATTTACAAAGCGAAACGAAAATTGAGCCTGCATCAGGTTACTTTGGCAAGCTTAGCGCACAAAGTGAATTATTATAAAATGCAGGTTTATCGTTCATACATGCATTCCAAGCAATTCTGGTGAATTTGATAGAAAACCAGTTGTTCTGCCTCTCATCGGCTGAGACGTCTTGATCTAAAATGTTATCTTGATTGAATAACGATAAATGCCCTTCTGAACAAAAATTATTAACTTAATTTGATTGTAAGTGATCATAATTAAGTAACCCCATACTGTCATGTTGACAGTGGTGTCAGTTACACCAGGCGGAAAACTCACGAAACAACATCACCTTTAATATCATTCCTGGAAAAGTCTTGGCTGAGAAGTTAAAAGCCTGGTTTTCACTAGCGTATTAGCACAAGCAAAAGGACATACTCACGCGCAGAATGGCATATTCGAGTCAATTCTTAATACCAGCTCTCCTCAACCCGATGATAAACAAGATGATGGACTCTTTGTCCGCCATATTGCTTTGATATGTTTGCATGAGGTCTGGGTCAAAATGACCTTTGATTAGTTCACGGCCTTGTACTTACGCATGTGCTTATGTCAACCCAGTTTTAAACAGTCAAAGCTACGATATAAGCATAAGCACAAGGACAACAAACTTCTCCGTTTTTCTTGCGCTTGTGCTTATGCTTATGTCGACCCAGTTTTCACTTGCTTACACCCGTGCTTGTGCTTATGCTTATGTGCTAGTGTAAACCAGGCTTAAGAAATTTCTTGGCCGAGAAGTTATCATGAGGTTAAGCCTGGTTTTCACTAGCACATAAGCATAAGCATAGGCACAAGCACACGTGTCAGCAAGTGAAAACTGGGTCGACATAAAGCATAAGCATAAGCACAAGAAAAACGGACAAGTTCGTTCTTCTTGTGCTTGTACTTATGCCCATACCGTAGTTTTGACAAGTGAAAATTGGGTCGACATAAGCACATGCATAAGCACAAGGCCGTGGACCAATCGTAGGCCACTTTGACCCAGACCTCATGCGAACATATCAAAAGCAATATGGCGGATGCTTCGTCCGCCATTTTGTTTATCATTGGGTTGACGAGAGCTGGTATCGAGAATTGAGTCAAATATGCCATTCTGCGCGTGCGTATGTCCTTTTGCTGACGCTTATGCGCTAGTGAAAACCAGGTTTAACAAATTGAAAAAAATTGGCATTTTTCAAAACATCCTTGTCGCCATGGAAACGATCGAACTCTTACTTCTAAAATGTCAAATTTATTGTCCTTAGTATAAATGTATTCTGTCCATACCAAATATGAGCCTCAATGAGTCTTGAATGACACTCCCATTATCAAACTGTTTACAACCACCTTGATTAATTGTGGTTTTTGTAGTAAATTGTTCCATTTAATATTTTTTCTGTATCCCTTGTAATTCCTTTATACAGCACGTATGGATTGGCCGAAAAGGTGATTCGAATTGTTTACAAATGGAGACAAACACTGGAATGATAGAGAAGGCGGGGGACTGTAACGACAAAAAGAACTATATTTGTGAAATGCCAGCGTCAACAACAAGTACGTTTTCTATCATCCACATCGAGAAGGTTACAGTTAGCACATTTATCGTAATAGCCCAAGCTCAATACGAGAGCCCTTAACAACCTTATTTTACTTAGCTAACTATTTATTCATACAGCAACAACCACATAAGACATTGTATAAAAATTATTACTTTTTCTCTAAAATTGGGCGAAATGTGCATTATGTTTTTCCTATTAAGCTTTTGTTTAGTATTTTCAGGTTAAGTCTATCAAATTTTCGTGAATGACTTCCAATTTAGTAAAAGCTCTGCTTTTAGGCTTGTCTACAAGTTATAATTTCACGCTTTTGCCTCAGACTTTGAGGTAAGTGAACTTGTCAGAAATACTCGATGCTTTTAAAGGCTTGTGTTATTCTGCATTTATCTTCAGGTACTGTTTGTTATGAGTACCCTAGCAGGAATTCCTCTGTTCCCATTAAAGTCAGCTGTACTTTTCCCGAAGACCTTTGTTTCAAATATGACAATACAACGTCAAACGGCGAACAAGTCACCATTCGAGGCTGTATATCCGCTGATCAATGCGGACAATTTGATGATCATCATTTGCACTGTTGTGAAGGAGATCTGTGTAATAGTGGTAAGTAAGCTCAAGTATAATGCACACAAAATAGCTAAAAATTGTTACTTTAGGTCCGCCGTGCCATGTTCCTCAGAAACAGGGAAAATTTAGTTTATTCTAACAAGGATCCATGAAGGAGGAATAGCCATGCTTAGCAGCGAAGTAGATTTTAAGAACCTTTTTGTAAGTTTTCGCAAGATAATGCACCTATTTTATTTAGCGCATACTCGCACGTTTCCTATGCCATTTATAATGCAATACCGTTCCTTGCAGTTAAGAACACCACGATATCTGAACCCGAAAATCCGACCCAGGCCATTTCTAAAGTCATTTACATCTCACTTGGTATCACCTCCGCTTTTTTGCTACTGTCCGTGGCTATTGTTGTCTGGTGCTACAGAAGAAAGAAGCTAAAGACTATTGAAAGGTTTGTGTTTCTTTTAATTTGCTAGCCTCCTTGTTCGGCGTAATTTTTTCTCTAGTTTAAGGTGTATCAAAAACACTGATATAAGCAAAATTTTACTTTCCTAGCATTTAATTTTAGCGCGATGTTATTGGTTAGATTACGTCACGTGGCCACTTAAAGCGTCGTGCACCCGCCATTGACAGTTACAAAGAAAACAATCAAGCATTTTGTTTTAGCCAAGGGGCTGAAAACCTAAAAAAGACAGTAAGAAAGAAGAGACCCTGAAGACGAATATCTTGAAAAAAAAAATGAAAATTGACTTGACTGGTAAAAAGATGTTATTGCGTTCGACGTCGAGAGAACGCAACCTAGACCCCCAAGAGCCTGAGCACGAACATTCAGCACAAAGAAACTCAACTTTTTTTAGGCTGGGTGAACTACCGAAAACGATAGGTTGAAGGGTAATGGCTAAAGTCCATGGCTGACAGCTTTCTTCTGAGATGCCTCTTTCTGCCAGCTGTTTATTTTAACAGACAACCGCTGTTGAGCCTATCTTGGACCAAGAGTTATCTCTCATGTCAACACGATATCAAAATATGCCCAGTCGGTGAGGTTGCATTTTTGAAAGGCAAAGGCCGGTTTCGAGAAGCAGCGTTTGACCTCTAATCGGGTATGGCAAATTTTCGTTGTGACGTTTTCTCACTTAAAAATGGACTAGTGGAGCAAATGTGTTCAGCAGTACCCAAAAGGGCAAGGGCTGGTTGAGTCGGATGAAGCTTCATTCATCAATAAAATTACCCGTACGTTAAAATGAAAAATTTCTCTTAGATCCCGTTTACACGGGACTGGACAAATATTTCAACGAATGATTCAGGCTTTTCCCGTGCAACCCTTTTACACTGTGGAACCGAGCAAATTCCGTATCAAATTTTAGTATGATTTGTTATTCAAAAACTTGCACTGTTCGCGGGTTCCGTGTAAACGAAATACGGCGTTGTGCAAGTTTTTGTCCGTTCATATGTCCGAATCTGTTTAAATTCAACGTGGTCTTAAATTTCTTTAAACTGTCACCAACCCTGTTGGGAATTGCCTTCAAAATAGTTGCCATCCAACACACTCACAGAAGGTTTTTATTCCTTTTCTCACAGTACAGCACACTCTCATCACAAAATAATTCTCTTTTACTATCTCCTATTGTTCTACTATTTTGCTATCAATCACGAGGTTTTCAGCTTCGCTTTCAATTCCAAAGTTCAGGGCTATCAGGTTCTCACGTGTAATCTATCACTTAACACCTCTTTAAAATCACGTGACTAAAATCAAACAAAACTTAAATCATGTTTACAAAGGAGATTGGTTATTAGTTCCGACACTTTCCCCCATATGTCTACCTTTAGGTGACATGTGTTGCATTTATCTCTAGAAACCATATCATACTAAACGTTCTTGTAAGTGAAAACGAAAAAAGGGAAAACGAAATGATTCTCAAACTCTCTACGGAGTCGGTGTTCAATGTTCAGTTCGCTTGCTCTTTGTCAGCAATATCTTGCATTCGTACTCTCGCTGCCATTGCAGCGTCACGGGTAAGTCTGAACTCTCGAACCTCCGGGTTTAGCTGTTCCTGAGTTGTCAAAGGTGTCCGGTCGCACGATAGTTCTAAGGGCTAGAGGTGGTTTAGCAGCGGCTCTGACTTGGAAACGGTGGCAACCATAACACTGTTTTATCTGTTTTAACACTCTTGGTCAGACGTCTGAGCCTCTGCACCCAATGACGGTCTCTGATCCGCGCCATTGTTAAACCGACTCCTCCATGCTACGTACAGCGATGGGCGTCTTCAACGAGTTTCACTGTGTAGGGGTGCTTGTCAGGCAGGTATACCGAGTAATGTACCTGTACAGGACCTCGACATATGAGTATCCCCTGGTCGTTTTCTTCTAAATCCAGTCTTTGTCGATCGTCTGTCACATCATCGCTTTGAATCTCTTGAGGACGCTTGGTCCAAAACAGGTGCTGGTTTTTAATCTTGTCGGTCGTCAATGGACCCATCATACTTTCTTGTTTCTTCAGGCGTGAATTCCGTATGAATCTCGCGGTCCAGGCGACAATCCTCAACGTCTTGGTCATTTCAAATTTCCCTAGCAGAACATTGAGGCACCCAGTTGTCGCATTGGCGCCATTAAAAAGTTCTTTGGTAATTTTAGCCTCTGCTTGGCTCTCAGGAGTGCGGCCTGTCACGATGTCTGTAGGCCACTTTTCTTTGCCTGAAAGCCATTCTGGTCCTTACCACCACAGCTTGCTGTCATCTACTTGCCCTCCTCGACTTCCCAGATCTGCCGGATTTTCCTTGGTGGGTACGTGGCGCCAAGTGATTCCTGAATGCTCTTGTATTTTCATCGCTCTGTTTGCTATGAACTATTTGTACTCGCCGCCACCGTTTATCCAATGGAGAGCCACTGAGCTATCCAGCCATCCATAGCGACGTTACCAGGAAACCCTTCAAGCGCCTTCTCTACGTTTGTGATAAGGTTCGTTGCTATATGTGC
>CALNXI010005046.1:0-13455 GCA_942486025.1 Porites evermanni | reverse complement strand
CAGGTTTTTGCTGTCCATTTTACAGTAGCTTAACTTAGCTTAGCTTACAATGTCGCATAATTTTTCCGTGCGATCGCGCATAAAATTTACGTGCTTAAATGAAATAGACGCAATCATATGTATGAAAGGCCATGCGTAAACGTGAAAGTTGAGCGACGTTCAACTGTTACGCGTCACCTTCCGTATTAGGGGCGTACCCAGCGTTTCGACTATTTGTAGGCGTGGCTACTAGTCTGACCTCACCAACACTTTGACCTCTTAAGCTTTTTAGCTCACCCCAACAACCCATAATTTATTACAAGCCGTAGAGTGATCAAACCAAAGATTCGTAGGCCCGGGCCTACAGGCTTATGGGTTGGCTATGCCCGTGCTTATTTTACTTACGCGCGTAAAATTTACGTGCGTATGCACGTAAAAATTACGTATCAGTGGAAATCCACCTTGGTAGTTGTTGCGTCTGTTGTTTAGCAATAGGTTTTTAAGTATACAAAACGTTCCTGGTACTGCTGGTCAAATGATAGTTTCGAGGGAACCTTCTTTTTGCGATCTTTACTTTCTTTACTTGTCTTTGTTAAATCTGCCTTTTACTCCATTCACAGTTCAAACGTTTGCCTGGGTTTTCGTTCGTCGTACTAAATGTGATCTGTTATATTTTAGGAGTTATCTAAAGGCCTTGCTTTGATGGAACCAGAAATGACCAGCACTGTGGATTACGGCAAACAGCTTGCTTTGAATGAGAGTCTCAGCAGCGAGAATCGCAAAGGAGTGTCTGAAGATGCAAAATATTTGGAAGAAAGATGGAGAGCTCTTATGAAGTCTACAGACGAGGAGTATGCCAGGCGAGTTGTTTACAGTAAATAGTAAAGTAGCAGCTCCTCGTAAGGTGTCTCCTGATTGGTCTCACTGTTTATCAGTATTTCCATTATTTCACGGTTACAGTAGCAAAACAATTGGCTTTTTTAGCTGCTCTAAGATATGTGGTTAGATATTTAATGCAGATATTTTATTCAGTATTTCTTTACATTTATACGTTGTATAAAAGAACTGATCGGTAAGGGGTTCTCCAATCACTGGATCGACCGATCCGCGGCCCGCTCTTCTGTCTCCTGAATGCATTGTTTTTTAAAGAACGCCTATAATAAGGCAAGCAATCCACACAACTTAACTAGTGTAAAGGAATGGTCAGTTCAATGGAAGCTTTTCAGCAGTGATTACTTGTGACCTATTTGCACCTAGTATACATGTACATGTTGTTGTTCAATTTTATCCTTGGTTAAAATTTTATTTTCGTCTGTTTTTTGGGTATGGTAATGTATGATAATGATTTACAAACAAAGAAAAGAAAATTTAAAGCAAGGATGAAATTGAACCGCAACGTATACATGTACAATAAGGTCCTAATTATTCTAGTTATTCTCTTTCCCAGGGCTTTTGACCCTCTCAGTTTCTAATGGCAAAACCCTGGGGACGAGGTTGATGGCTGGTACATGCATTAACCGATAGCTTAATGTCTTTGTAGAATCGGAGTCCAGCTTGGCGAGGCTCAAGCTAAACAAAGCCACTTAGCTACCTGGCATGAACGATGTGATGAGCTTCAAGAGTGGGTAACAGACAGGTATACAAGGCTCCGCTCCCGTCCCACATCCCCTGAGGCCTCCTTTGGCGGAATAAAAAGGCAACAAAGCGTTATTGAGGTACGCCCATAGAACATACTCAATACGTTATCCGATTCCTTCGGGTCATCAGTCTGCACTTCTAGGTGTCTAGCCTTAGGTTGTTTATGTTTACTTACACTAGAAAACTTGGTTGCTTACCATTTACGCAAGCCACCGGGTGGAAATCTTGTGGGTAAATATAACTACAAAATTTGACGTGTTGGTAGAATGAGCCTCTACAAAGTATAGTGAACAGACTAAAACGAGATAATCTTGATTCGCCTGAAATAAAAACCAGTTCCGAAGTTTCCCAAACGGAATGGCGCGAACCATTTGATTCTCCAACCAAAATTTCCGGTTTTCTCATTTATGGTAGACTCGTACCCAGTCGCTATTTATGTGTTTTTGGGGTCAGAGAAGATTGGGGGTTAGGTTGAGGAGCGCGCGGGGTGTCATTGGAATGGACATGATACCCCGCGCGCGCCTCAACCTAACCCCCAATCTTCTCTCACCCCCAGAAACACATAAATAGCGACTGGGTACGAGTCTGCATTTATGGTAAGAACCTCTTTTGTCACATTGTCTCTCTGTTCAACCAGTTTGTGTTACGTCGACGTAATACTGTTTACAAGAAGGCGCTTATGATAGACTAATATCATATTCTGTCGATTTTCTAAAATGAGCTTTGCTCTTTTAGGATTTAGTAAAGGACTTAGTTTCCAAACAAGGTGAAGTGAACGAGATCATTGACGAGGGAAATCAATTTATCGAGGACAAAAGTTTACTTGAAGGGGAAAGGAGGATTGCCCATGAAAAGATGATCGCGCTACATAATGACTGGAACAAGCTGGCCACGTTAACATCAGGCAAACAACAAAGGTAAACAACAGAAATATATATATTAGAAAAGTGTGGGGAAACAAGTCCTCTGAATCACCGGGTAAATTTACCGCTTTTGATTTTCTACTTGAATATCAAAACCTTAGGACTACGGACTCAAAACAAGGGAACACAAAATTAACAGCACAGAAATGTTATGTTTATTATTTTCTCTTCAATTTTTCATCATCATCGTCATCATCATCATCATCATCATTATCATCATCATTATCATCATTCTATTTTATTAAGTTATACTACTACACGAGAAATTTCTGCAGTTTGATTGGCTTAGACCAGTGGTATTTCAGCTTAATTTGAAAATACCTACATGTGAAAATTACAAACCTTTAGTGGGTAGTAGTATAAACAAATAATAGCATGATTTGTACGTGATATTTGGCATAAATACCACTCGTGATATATCAAAATTGTTTCAAATTTCACTCGCCTAACGGCTCGTGAAATTACGAATAACATTTTGAAATATCACTCGTGGTATTTATGCCAAATATCACTACAAATCATGCTATTACCTATACTAATTAATTAACTAATTTATCTATTTACTCGAAATTGAAACTCTCCCATATTATTACGCGCAGCCCAGACCTGATAAAAAAACGTACCGTCTTCAGACATGCCCTTTAAACCTAAGAAAAAATATCTTGTGATAACAGTGCTTGAAACACGTCTCCTTTCAGCGTGCAAGTATTGCTTTTAGAGAAGGAACAACAGCATCTAGACAAGACCCAGAACTGGAGAAGAAAAATAGATCCTCTGATGATGTGGATCTCATCCGCGGAGACCAGACTCAACACTCACTTTGAGATTGCACCAGATCTGGATACCGTCAAGAAACAAAAAAGAGAATTAGAGGTACGCTTTACCAATGCTTTCCTAACCGTTTTTTTTTCAGAGGTTATGCTGTTTTTTGTAGGAGAAGACATTCCAAAACCCTCAAACTCTAAAAATTAGTAAGAGTGGTGCTGGAAAACATTCGACTGGTATTAAAATGACTTAAAAATCGCCAGAATAATTAAAACGGTTATTAAAGACATTGTTAGAAATTTACTTTAATCAGGAGCCCATAACCAGAAGAAAACGAATGCATTTTATGTAACTGTTGTTGTGTCCCGGCATGCTCAAACCATCGAACCTAGTGGCCGTACTTTTGACAATGCTGTTTAAAATCAAAACACTTTTAAACTCGATTTTCACTTCACTGCGCTAAAATAATGGAAAGCGACCGTTTCGGTAATAAAAAGGTCTCCGCATTTTCCAGGTACGTTTGTGTAGAATACGCATTGCATCGATATAACATATAGAAATGAAATCTCGTTATCTCCTGTCCCAGTTTGAAACACATTTTTATCTTTCGACCCTCCTGTTATTTGAAACCGATTTCATTTTCCCTAAAAAGGTTAGAAAAATCAGGATTCCACTATGTTAGCAAAAACACGGCTTGTGATGATTTGATTATTTTTTCTACATAATAATAGGACTTTAATGATGATATGCTGTCTCATCAACGCGAGGTAAGCGATACTCTGGTGTACGGCGACAAGTTGCTAAAAGATTCCGAACTTCCTGAAGACGACAGGACCGCGATTCAGAAGGAAGTCCTCGATCTGAGTCACCGCTGGGAGAATCTTGAGGAACTTGTGTCGTGGAAAACAGACAGGTATGTTAATTTACAAGTAGCAAACAATTAGCCTGTCATCTTGTGACGTCATGGTACAGTAACTGTTCAACAAATAGATTCCATGTTGTCGTGCGTCTGTTCAGCAATAGATCACAGTTGACGTCAAAATGTGGTAAAAACGAAGAAGTGGCACACGAGCCTCAGGCGAGTGTGTCACTGATGTTTTTACCATTAATGGCCATTAATTCCGCGTTGAACTCAGTAGGCCACAACAGATGAGCCTGTTATATGTTAGCCTGTGGACAGCGGTCTTTATATGTATGTCTCACTAAAAGCTAAAACTCTACTTGAGCAGTGCTACGCATTCTGGAGTAGAATAAAAGTGTTCTGGAACAAACCTGTTATTGCAATGAACCATAATTATCTTTTTAACTTCGGTTGTCAGAATTGAAGACACAATAGTGAAGCTTAAGATTCAACAAGAAGACAAACTTCAGAAGTGGCACGAAGACCTGGGTGACATCAATGGATGGGTGATGAAAACTAGAGTCAAAGTCGACGCACAGGTTACACTTGCTTCTGATGTGGATGGTGCTTTGGAACAAATTGATGATTTTCAAGTAAGTGGTTCGACTAATATTGATTGTGTGGTTAGTGAACTGTTTTAAAGGAAAATAACAACTATGTCGTGGTTATAATGAACAGTAAACGACAAGTGAAGGGAAAGTTACGTAGTACAAATTAACGTTTGCCGTTTGCCGTCATCGCGATGCTCAATCTCTCTAATGTATAACAAATGAAAAAAATTGATTTAGGTATGAAATGTATTTGCGATCTTAGACAAAAAATGATAAAATCTGGCATTTTCTTACCCACGCTATACCTTTCCCGCGGATTTGGTACCGCAATTACCCCTCCCCTACTCCACCCCGTCAATTTTGTTCGGTCGGGGACAGAAACGATCCAGCCGGACCTCAACATTGTTTTTTGGGGGGTAAAGGTGAGTATTTGTAATTACCAGTACTTTAGAGAGCTTTTTCTTGAAACTAGCCGTGGCAACGTCCATTCTTCTTAATCTAGGTTCTGATGCCTGAATACAGGACGCCTAAACAATCGTTCTGGCAATAGTCTAGTGTTTCTTATTGCAAACCTATCCTAATGGTTTTTAAAAGTTGAGATGTTAAGATATACGACCACACTACCCCGTCTTTGTTTGTGTAGGAGGTTATCAAAGACGCGCCTGTATACCAAGAGAAAGTCACCCATCTCAACGAGTTCAGCGACAATCTGGTTACAGATCCCTGCCTTGGTGAGGAAGAACGGAAAGTTGTGCGCCAGGAGACTGTTGACTGTAACAAAAAATGGAACGAACTCGTTAACATTGCCAACGCAAAACAGGCCAGGTAAGGAAGTTCTAGCATGTGGGTATCTAACGGTTAGTGTATCATTTTGGCAGAGACTTTGATTCCTTTTTAATTGTTACGTTCTTCATCGTAGCCTGGCGTGTCCACTCTAGGGAGGGGCTAGCCCACAAAGGTAATTAGGCGGATAGCTCAGGGTTGAGAGTAGCCTTCTGTGGTTTGTAAATAAACTTTGTCAACAACATTGATATAACCCAATTTTATTTGTGTTTCACTCCTCCTTCTTCGTCCGAACCAAAGTTTATGTTTAAAACCTTCATTCAATGAATTATTGTGAAGGGAACATGTGATGACTGTAAAGAGAATTCGAAGGGGACAGACTGCAAAGTTGGAAATACGTGTATCTCATAACTGCCTAAATGTGTGTAATTCCACTTTTAGTTTCGGCTTCATTAATCCTATACCAACTGTAGGACATTTTTAGGAGTAGTCACCAACATTGTGAGAACAGATACTGACTAGGCGTATCAGTAAAGAAAAAATCACTGTATATAACGAAATAAATGCACGCGTCAAATCGTAAATGAATAAAACACACACGTATAGTTAAACTGGAAGAACGAATTATTGCTGTTTCCTTTAGGATGGAAGAAAACCTGGACAAATTAGAGCGCCTGGAACAAGATGCTCTGGAGCGTTGGAGAATCCGTTCAGAAAGAGCAGGACTGGCACTAGATAAGCTGGAGGGTCAGATAGCGGTTATTGATGATCCAATAGGAGAAACCCTGGAGACCATTAGGAGGCAGGAGGACGCCTTTGAAGTATGTAAATTCCACAGGATGTAAAGGCAACTACGCTTTTTTAAACTGTAACACTGGGAAAGCTTTTCTGACACCACTGGGAAAGCGTTGTATTGTGCCTACTTGAATACAGGGTCCTCCCCGGTAACTGTCTGTTTAAGCAGGGAAGTCTTCCCCTTCGGGCAGGACCTCTCCGGTTTTGAGCAACTTGAAACAATTATTGTTTAATACTTCCCTGATACCCAAGACAGAGCCTAGGTCTAAAAGAGGTTCTATAAAATGAGAGGAAGTCTCTCCTTTGCATTAAAAACGCAACATTACATTGCTTAGCGATCACACGTTGTTTTTTCTATATGTCTAGATATTTTCTAGTGAGGTGGAGTTAAACACGTCCCATATGCTTGATACGTTTGCCTTGGGCGAACAAGTCAAGAAAGATCCAAAAGTGACGTTGAAAAAGAAAGAGGAGGTGAATGAACACTACAATTCACTGGCAGCTCGCTGGGACCGAATAAAGGACTTTATTGCCTTGAGAAACGAAAGGTATGCAACAACGTAGATACTTGGAATTTATATGTCAAGAGGTTCATCGATTATTCTTCAAACGATTTACAGGGGTAGGGCTGTGCGACATAGTTCCTAAGTGTTGAGAACTGACCTTATTTGAGACTAAAATACAGGGTTTTCCTTACCTATTTGAAACCAGATCGTAGATTGATACACTATTCCCGGACGTGACCTTTAACATCATTGGCTGCCTAGTCAGACCTATTTTTAAAGTAATGGTTAGATACTTTGCATACCTATACTCTAATGAATTTCAAGCTCAACAGCAAGCCCACTCTGATGAATGATCTGTATAAATATGTTTAAAAAAACGTTGCATAAGGTGTACAAGACGTTTGAGGTTCTTTTCTTTACTTTTGAAATAAAACAATTTTTCATTGAGCACCCTCAATTCACATGGTGTACCCTACTACAGTGCTAAGAAGCCTGTAGTGTATGAGCTCCCGGCTTCTACATAGGCTTCCTTGTCATTATCACTTTGAACATTTGTAAAATAATTTAGTTAGAATAGTGTTTATTATCTTTAATATATTATAAATTTCTTGTATATTGTTGATGTATTCTTATATGGTAATGAAGGAATGAATGAATGAAAAAAATGGCGAAAAATAAGCCTGTCTAACCCTTTCTACTTTGGCGGGAAAGGCCCCTTAAACAGCAAGGGGAAACATTTTAAACGTTCACAGTAATATGTCCCGTTTTTCCTTTCTCAAGAATCGAGGAAGCTTCCAAGAGGCTTCAGCGTGAAAGACGAAACAAGCTTCATGACTGGGAAGAACGGCTCGCTTCCGTTGACAGTTTTCTGCGTAAAGCAGAGAGAGAAACCGAGAGACTTGAACCTGTTGGCGACGACTTGGAGACTGTTAGAAGACAAAATGAGGAATTTGAGGTTACTATTGTCTTTAAAAATGCCTCAAAAGTTTCAAAGAAATAGCCTGCGTTCGATATATGAAAATTCTAACAAGACTCCCAAGCTTTGGGGTCAAAATTGCAAATTTTTCCCAACTCCATGGTCTCGCAGTTCCCTTCGCAACCACAACAACCACAACAGACGACGCCAGCGAAAAATTAAAAAATACCACATTCAAAATAGATAAAGGCCAAAAGATGAATTCCTTATCCTTCTTATGAAGTTCTCGTTGTCGTTGTCGTCGTGGCTGCGTAAACTCCCTAATTATGAAAGACGTGGTGACTTTCATTGATATAACTTTTTTCTTTACCTGTTAGCATTCCATGAGCCTCCTGTTAGGACCACAGAAACGAGTCTACGATTTCGGAAAATTCACTGACGACTTGATAGTCGATCCTGTAATTGACGAGCAAAACAAGCGTTCCATGGCGAGCGACAAAGACAATCGTCTTGAGCGATGGGCAAGGGTCGCAGACAAGATAAACAAACACCGTAACAAGTAATTACGCTTTTATTGCTGGTTTGCAGGTGACTCCGATCCATGGCGGCCATGGCCCAGTTGCTCGAAGCATGGTTAGCGTTAACCAGCGTTTAATACCTTGACAACGTATTGGTTTTGATACTGCCTAACCAATGGTTAAAGCTAACCATGCTTTGAGCAACTCAGCCCATTTTGTTTGACAAGCATAAAGGCGTTTCCCTCCGTTGGGAACTAAAGTTTGGATCCTTTTCATTATGTTCTTTCCTCATTGATTTACGTTTTAATCGGCGAAAGTAGTTAGGCAATGAAAACTGAACGACTGTCATCTTTGCACTACGTCAAAAACACAAGTTGGCTGAGTTCTTCTCCGTGACATTAACTGATATAGTCTTGGAACAGTTAAAATAGTGGAAATAAAATAGGATCAATGCATTGCATCACAATCTACCTTAGAGCAATAGGCAGTATTTACCAACGTTTCTACCTGGTATAATTCCATTACCCCCTTGTTTGTACTTTTAGACTGCAGGACAAGCTGTCGGTGTTGGAACAGAGTGAAGACGAGGTGTCAAAGTGGTATGATGACCTGGGCGCAACCAACGAAGAAGTCGAAAAAGTTGAAAGTATCTGCCAACAGGAAATCTCGCCTGATATGGACACACTTGAAAGACAAAGAAAAGAAGCTAAGGTAGACTTTATTGATGTGGCTGATCGTATTTAAAGGGCACAGACTGCCAATAATTCTTGTCGCTGGAATCACCTGAATCTTTTAACTGTTCATCATTAGGATACCCAAAATGTACATGTGTATATATGTATATTGGAATAAATTATGGCACCAGAATGATATAAGAGATCTGTATTAGCAAAGGATGTTGTGCCGTGGTGTATGAGTTTTGTTTGTTTGTCTGTTTTTTCAGAAGCCCACACTCCGCCCACTCTTCGAAATGGCGTGTGTCAGACTCTTATCAGCCTGGGCTTTCTTAAAAGGGCCATGGGTTCAATGCCGTTCCTTTTTTTCTTCACGTCGTTTTTATTGTAGTTTTTATCGGTGTATTGACGCATGAAATGATCTCAATGACTTCCCCCATGTTCTTTGTCATTTTTCAAAGCAATTAAAAGAAGACGTAAGAAGGATTGATCCTCAGGTGGATGAATTTCTAAAGGACTCAGAAACTTTACTCGATGAACATGAGCTGTCAGACCACGACCACAGGACAATTGAGCTGGAGTCAGAATCACTGCGAGATCGATGGAGTAAAGTGAAAGAGGACGCAAAGTCAAGGGAATCAAGGTTTGTAGATGGGCTTTTTACGCTGCCTCTTTCTGAAAATGGAGAGTGTATGCTTCAGTTCGTAAACTTAGTTTCTTCAAAGGGGATTCAAGTTTAGCCTCCAGATTAGCAGGTCGTCGTTCGTTAAAGAAGAGTCAATTGATCAAATCGTTTCAGTCCCAGAAGGAGTAATGAATATTCGTGGAACACATGCCTTGTTGCCTTCTTGCGTGAACGGCAAAGTAATTCTCATAACTACGAAGAGCTTTCTTTGATTGCCAAAACCAACTATTTGGCAAAATACTATTTGACTGAATATTTGACGAAGCTCGTAAATGATGCGAGCCGTAGACCTGACCCCAGTTGTTGAAACGTTGGATAGCGCCATCCACCGGATAAATCACTATCCAGCATGAACGTATTAGGAAAACCAACTGTGCTATACAGTGGATAGAGATTTATCCAGTGGATAACGTTATCCAAACCGTCTTCTGATCTCCTGCAGAGTCGAAGAAGAGTATCTGCGTAAACAAAAACGTCAGAAAGACTTGTCAGACGAGTGGAAGAACTCTTGTAATTCAACTCTTAAGTGGATTGCCGACACGTCTGCGCGTGTTGATGCTCAGGATACCGTTGCCCCTGATCTCGATCATGCGAGGGTTCAAAGACAAGAAATCGAGGTTGGCAAAATAAATTTCTTTCTGCCCTACCACTTTTCCCTTGGTCGCTCTTAAGAGGTCCGGCTGTTTTCCAAGCTCAACAAAGACAACAGCATAAAAATGACATAAATATCATTAGAGCGTATCCTAGCATTCCTTCGCCAAGATCATCAATACAAATGCATATCATATTCTTTCGTAATTTCGTTGGACCATCCAAAAATTCATTCATTGATAAAGATTATTTATTGCTTTGTTAATTTATGATGGCAATTTTAATTGCCTCCAGTTTTATTTAGTGTACAGCTGTAGTTTAAGATTGAAAAAGACTGGGTTGCTGTGTTATAACACGCTTTTTGCTTCCTTTTAGGATATAACGAAGGAAATTAAACTGTACGACAGACAAATGGATAAGCTCGATCAACTTGGGGACAAGATTACACGTGATCCAAGCGTGAGTGATCAAGAAAAGAGCTTGATTAAAGACGAAAAGGAATCGGTCATGGCGCAATGGCAAGAACTTCTATCGAAAACAGCAGATGCAAAGAATAGGTGAATACAATGTAAAACAATAGCGTTTCTTTATGCCCTTTTCCAAAGGTCTACGTTATTTAAGAGATTTCATTGGAGCACTGACATCTGCTCTTTCTACGTTATATACGAGTACATTGTACCTTATTAACGTACCTATTTAATTATTATTATTATTATTATTATTATTATAATTATTATTATTATTACTGTTGTTGTTTATCGTTATTATTAAGCTGTTACATTCTATTTAGCCAAATATTAGAGTTGTCAAGTGCGATTTCGTTTTATTAACCATCCCTCTGCAACTGATTTGTTCGGGTATTTTTTTTTTAATTTTCCTTCTTTGCGATAAGTGCTTTGTGATATTAATTTTATCGGTATTTAATAAATCAAAAAAGGAAATAGATGGGCTTTCCAGTTATGTTTTGCTTGCGTAAAAACAATTATTGAAAACTGAATCATTGGATAATGTAATGCTGAAAAGTAAAAACAAGCTGAAAATTGGTGCTTTTACAAATAAAGTCGGGAAGAATTCTCAATATTTTGTGGGCGTTTTTAATAAAACAATTATTCCACTCGCATTTGTTACCCTTCTCGTTGGCTCTCTACCATCTCATATCCAACGCGCGCTCGTGGAATATTTGTTAATTGACTCGTACTCTGTACTTTCGTTACGTCAGACTAGACATGCAGATCGCCCAGTTCGAGAAAGAGCAGCGAGACAAACTCAGGGTGTGGTCCCAGAAGGCTGAGTCTCTTGACGTTTGGCTTGTTAAGAACGAGGCCACTGTACAGTCTTACGAACCAATAGGATACGACATAGGCTATGTCAGGGAACAGAAAGAGGACGCCGAGGTTTGTATAAACAAAATAAAACGAGGGAAAGTTTTGACGTACAACTGGTTTATTAAGTGCGAAGGTGTGATAAATGGTGGGAAACTTATCGGTGCTTAGGAAGGTGGTCTATTAAAACCATTTTAACGACAACCGGCGAATGCAAACTAATTCCGGTGGGAATTATTTTATTTGGTTCTTGTTTGGTCCAAACGGGTATGTGCCGCTGAGCTGGGTATTGTCGGGCTTTTCAGTCTTCAGACATACCGTTGATATTTTGCGTCTTAAACAGGGTGTCTTTTCGGGTTTTAAGCGACTGTGAAGGTTGGCGATGAGTGGGCATAAAATAAGGTCTCTTCTTTTAGCCCTTTAAGCCCCAAGATCCAGATACCAATTCTCCAGACTGATCTCCATACATTTCTTTTAAGAAAAGTTGAGAAAATTTGGTTTAAAATCAAAGCGTTCTCCCTTTGGTAATCAATTTAGTAATTCTCATAACCTGTACTCTTAACGATCTGCTGATGTTGTTAGGAGAAAATTGATGTTGGTCACTCTTGGGACCTATAGGGTTAAAAGGGTTAGCGAAATGAAGGATTTTTGCTTAAACAGGTAAGGGTCTGAAGGCCTCGGGGGGGACACCCCCACCTGGGACTACATGTTATTCCGGCTTCGACGACTTCGTGAGAGTTGGAAATACGTCGTCTGCGAGCCTGAACCTAGATCAGTCGTAGTTTATTTTAGAAAAGTTTACCTAACAATTTCAATATTCCGTTCCAATTTTATCTGCTGTGTTTCGCAGGCCATGATCACAGACTTACTGCACGAACAGCCAAGGTTTAATGACATGATAAAGTTTGGTAACCAGATGACAACTGATCCTTGTGTAGGATTGGAGGAACGAATGAGAGTACAGAAGGAAATGCAGTCCTTGCACCTGAGATGGGAAGGCTTGTATACTTCCACTACTTCCAGACACGATAGGTAAATTTATTCATTAATTTTTTACATACGGGACGATCGTTCTTTTTAAATGAATGAATTATTGTTCAACGCAGTAGAGTACGCAACAGACCTCATTTTTTTGTTTATTTCCAAATTTTTTGTTGCCTAAACCTTAAAGGAGACCATGTGACTAATCTCGAGGGAGTGTTCTCTTTAAAACTTGACATGTGGTCTATATTTTCAAGAAGACCAAGGATTCTAGAAATATCACATGATCTACAGTGGATACCAAAAAGAAAAATAATACCTAAGGTTTCTGTACGTAACTGCGAAAGTGAATCCCTAAACATTTATGAGCGTCAACAGGATTCGAACCCATGATATATGCTGTACGAGTGCGGTGCTCCAGGCAACTGAGCTACGAAGTACTGTGACTGGAAGCAGGTAAACTGGGTGTTCTAAAAGGAATGAATGCTGTCTAATATTTCTCTTTCGCAAGGAACTTGTACAATTTTGGAGGTTGCGGTTATTTTCTTATAGTATGTAACAACTCACTCTTTATTTTTAAATTTCCTGCAGGATTCAAGAGAGGTTGAGAATATTAGAAGAAGAACAAAGAAAACTGGAAGAGGAGCAGAAGAGATTGGAAGAAGAAGAAATACAAAGACGACTGGAAGAAGAGAGAAAGCGACTTGAAGAAGAAAAGCGAAAGAAGAAGGAGGAGGAAGAGAGAAAGAGGCGGGAGGAAGAGGCGAGGCTTCGAAGAGAATTAGAGGAAAGACAGAAGAGAGAAGAGGAGGAAAGACTGCGCAGAGAAGAAGCAGAAAAGAGACGTTTGGCTGAGTTGGAGAGAAAGCGAAGGGAAGAAGAAGAAAGGAAAAAGAAGGAGGAGGAGGAGAGAATGCGCAAAGAGGA
>CALNXI010005045.1:7498-18040 GCA_942486025.1 Porites evermanni | reverse complement strand
TTCCAGGCCTAATCTACTGTGATCGAACATGATTGCTATTTTTGGGTGTACAAATAAGACTATTTAATAACTCGATGTGAAAGCTGTTTCACTCTTGGACTGTCAAATTATTTTTCTCTAAAATCACTTAGGAGTTTGCCTCAAAAGTCAAATGAATGTGCCCTGATCTGTGGATTAAAAGTTTATTGTTTGATTTAAATTATGAATTTATTAACGGGAGATTCGCTTTTAGCCCTGGCTAAATCTGTATATTATGTAATGTTTTATCCTCTCTTTTAAAAGAAAACAAAGTTTGCGCCTTTTATCGTTTAATCCACAGATCTCTGGTATAGAAAGGAAAGTTTTAAAACCAAAAATCTCAAGCAGAATATCTTTTCAGGGACTAAGAGATATCAAGAAAACCACAAGTACACCACCTGATTATGTAGAGAACGTTCGTCAAGTGAAATGGAAGAGTCCAATGTCATCAACCGGTGGAGTTGTTCAGGGCCCCAACTTTGCAGCAGTCAGCTGTTGTACAAGGAAGTAATAACGGAGTTAAGAAAACGACAAGACGGATTTCGATCTTGCTTCTATTTTTAGGAAATTTTTTTGTTTTTTTTTTTAGGAAACTTGCTTCTTAAAATTTTTTGATAAGCTTGGATATCTAAGTTCTTAAAACACGAAACGGCTTTACTTAATTCAGCATGATAAATCGTTGAATGCGGGTTGTGTTCTAAATTTTACTTGGAATTTCTTACGTAGGATATCTTGCGCTTTCATTATTAAAACCATAAACATAATTCATCGCCAAACGTTCGTTTGTCGATCGCATTTTGATTCTGAGATATGATAACAACTGGTTTCTTAAATTTATCCTGATAGCAGTGTAAATCAACCGGTCAGTTTTTACCAAGTAAAATTTCAAAACTTGTTACTGAATAGTAGCCAATGATAAAGCGAGTCAGAAAGGTAGCTACTAACAATTATTATCCCAGCTAGGAAATTCAAATTCATAAATTCATTCATTCATTCCAAATAAAAAAAAAGACATGGAGTTTACTTGCATCATGAGCGAGTATCAAGCGATCGATTCTTCTCATCCTGATTATTGCATGCCTAAAGCAACTCCAGGGAATTTCGTTTATTTATTGGTGAAATATTTTCTCAGTGACTAACATATCTTCTCTAACGAAATTTGTCTGATAGATTCAAGAAAAAATTCACAGGGTTTGATGGATTTTGCTCCTTGAATTTGAAATTTCAAAGTTAACATTCCAGATTAGGCGGAACACTCGGTCCAACCTAATCGAAATGGGGCTCACTTTTTGAAAGTTTAATTAGTACTTCCTCCAGTTTTTCGAACAACACTGTCGAGGGCTCTTACATCTCCTCCTACTATTAAAAAAGGCACTTTATTTGAGTGTTCATGTACATAGCACGAAAATACTAATTGAGAACATCAACTTGACGCCGTGTTACGCGGACAATCGAGCCACACGAAGGTCTGGCCGTTTGCAGGGCAAAGGGAATACCTTCATTTCTCAGTGACTCTGACTGCAATAATGGACCATTTACCGACTGACCTAGTTCTGCTGCAGTTAAAATGGGAAAGACCGGGAAAGATCTTAGTCAGTTAGTGCTCTACCGGACAGGTTCAAACCAGCGTTTACTCGCTTAGCAGAGGGGTACTTCATCAGCTGCGCTACTTGGGTGATGCAAAACCGCCACTTTGCCACGAAGAGAAAAAAAAAGTAAAATTTTTGGATTCAAAAATGTGGTAGAGAGAGGAATAAAAAATAATTCACTTTCGTAAAACGTTAAAATAGCCTAACCTGGGGACTGAAATGTGAAAACTTAAACTTCAGAAAATCGCAGGGAATTAATAACAGGAATGGAAAGGTCATTCGGAAATTTTTAGCCTTCCTCAAGTCACAATAAACCCTAGGCAACATTTGCTTCTCCGAACAGTTGCCCTTGCTGGGGCTTCGGTGTTCAAAACTAGAACTCCTCTTAGTTTGCCCTTGGTGTCTTCAGCCCTGAATGCGCAAATAAACCAAGTTTTTTTTTAAATTTTTACATGTAACTTACTATTTAATTTCATAGTATGCTGTTAGTACTTACCAGAATTGTGTCGTTGTCAAAGAAATATTAACCCGACAGAAAATCCATCGCGTCAGTCGCCGTTTAGTCAGTTTCAGTAGTTGACGATAAAACATCAGTCATGAAATGTTTAATGAATTATATTTGTTAAACAAACTGCATTTCCTCTTTGAGACCAGATGGCTGAATTTAACACTTTATACCCATTAGAACAGGACCGGAAAATATAAGTGGAGCAAGAATGACAATTCTAAATGGCCAGCAAACGTTAAGTAAATAGAAATCAACCCCATGTAAGCTAATCCAAGACACTCTTAAATTCTGGATTCCAAGTTGTGGATTCCGGATTGGAAGTACTGGATTTTGGATTCCTTGTCAGTTGAACTTGCATTATGAATTACTTGAGCTGAATTCTGGATTCCAAAAACCAGGATTCCGGTCCTCAAGCAAAAATTCCTCAAATCCAGAATCCGGGTAACCTTATATGGGGCGAAGGAAACGAGACCGGCTGCTGTTTTTGGTCTACCAGGCTCCCATCGATCGGTGAGGGAAGCTAGTCGAGCGAGGGGTTCCTTTCATCCACTTTTCCCTCGTCGTCTACCAAAACGGAGAACCTGCTCACCAGATGATTTTGGTCGCACTTTTTGGGGACCGGACATTTGCTCCGTTTTGGGTGTCAGTTTCTATAATTGCTATAATTTAGAGCTCTTCCTGAGCATATGGGGAAACATATCTTGCATTAACCTTATCTTTGCGTTTAAACTGCTTTGCGTAATTGCTTCATGGAAAAACAAACAAAGAAAAAACATTTATATTCACTGGCCCAGGGGTAGGCCACTTTTTTTTATACAATATAAAGCGAATTAAGAAGCTGTTAGGAAAAATGAAAACGCCCGAAAGTTGAAAAAAATTGAGGTACGTTTATATCAAACTTGTCAAAAACGTATGCCAGATAAAGGTGTTTTTAACTACAAACTTAATCGTAGTCATTTGACTTTCTTTTATTATCACCACCGGACTAAAGACATTATTCTGCCTAAGTGAAATATTCACTTCTGACGGTTTCGACAGCATTGCCTCGTATATATGAAATATTGATGTGTTAGGTTCAGTCATTATTTGAATTCTTACCCCAGGGGCCCCACTCACATATTTTAGTGACCGGGGGGGTCTGACAGAGGTTCATATTTTATACCCAAAAAAATCCCAAATTCAGAATTTGTCTACCCAAAAAAATCTCTACTTTTTTTAGCATACCCCAAAAAATCCCTCAGTGTTTTTACATCAGCAAATTTTATCATTTATCTTCTGGAAAGCTAAAACATGCCAACTTCAACTTTGGTTTTGGTCAAAAACAAAACCATAAATTGCGCTTATGTTATTTTTGATTTGAGCTGATGAAAAATACAATACCCAAAAAAATCCCTGTGTTGTTTTCGCGACCCCAAAAAATCCCGGCATCTTTCATAGACCCCCCAAAACCCCTCCTGGCCAAAATGTCAGACCCAAAAAAATCCTTCGGACCCCCCNGGCCCCCCCCCCCCCCGTCATTAAAATATGTGAGTGGGGCCCCTGGGATTCTTACCTTCCAAGAGCTTAATGTGAGCGTGAGTTTTTGTAAGATTTATAATACTGTAAATAATATTTCGAGCGCCTCTGCTAGGTGTAAAATTATGCAAATTAATTTTAAAAGGGAGGAGAGATTGGGGCGAAAAGATTAAGGCTTTGCCTGCCTCACGCGTGCTCTGGGTGTACTTTGAGCGTCTTCTCGCAGGCTTGACACCGTCGGAATCGCGCCCGATTGTCCGTCTTATAATGAGTGAAGTTACAGCCGAGAAAATGACTGAAAGAAAGAAAGGAAAGGCATGCACGATTATTAATCATATGTCCGCCTTTAGAGGGATCGGTGAAAAGAAGTAAAGAAAAGCGAGAACTACCTCTAGATGTTCGATTGGGCAAGTTGCCCCTGAGGCGTACCTAGCTGGGCGTAAGTACGCACGTGTGTATCTCAAAAAAATATTGAAGATGGATAAAAAACAAAACAAAACAAAATAGAAAAGTAGGTAAAGGAACAGATGGTAAATAAGGCTGCGTTTACACTATAGCTAATAGCTTTTGCACCGACACGGAATCCATACCGGATAAGGCTTCTTTTCACACATAAGAAGGGTGATTTCTGCGCGAGTGTAACGGAGAGAAGCTGCGTCGCGTAGATCTATCTCTAAAGCCGGTGGAGAGCTACGTATCGGATGATACTGGATAGTTTTTCGTTTCGGCACAAAAAGCTGTCGGTATAGTGATATCATAGATAGCCTAGGTAAAAGCTGAAAAGCGGTGTAATTACTGGTGTTATACTACTACGTGAGAAATTTCTGCAATTTGATTGGCTTAGAGCAGTGGTATTTCAGCTTAATTTGAAATACCTACATGTGAAATTACAACCCTTTTGTGGGTAGTAGTATAAACAAATAATAGCATGATTTGTACATGATATTTGGCATCGTGATATTTCAAGATTGTCTCAAATTAACAATAACATATATATAACATATATATATATATAACAATTTTGAAATATGACTTGTGGTATTTCTGCCAAATGTCACTACAAATCATGCTATTACCTATACTAACTTTGCCGTACCTTTCTTCAGACATTTTTTCAAATTAACTTGCAGAGTCAGGGGGGATATGAAACTGTGCGTACCTCCTGCGGAGAATTACTAGCAACGCCCAACGTGCCATACTATCTCCAAAAAGAGAGCTGAGTGTAGAAAGATTAAGTCGTATCGGGAATGGGAGATGCGAAGTTCAAGATTGTGAGTCAAAGTTTAAAGCATTAATTGCAGTTTTTCACTTGCTTTTGAGGTCGCTGCATCGAAAAGAAGATATGAGCGAAGACATGTGAGGACTACGGAAATCGTTACCAAGCGAGTTTTCTTTTACGTCACACCATCGAGAGATTGTCGGTACCTATTAATGATCACTCTGCGATTGCTTTGCCGGCGTGCTTTTCGACGAACTTCATGCTTTTTCACGCAAACTTTAACCCACGAAGCCGGCAGTTTTTGGATTGTTTTTCGTTTGGGATTTGTAAAGTAAGAGACACAGCCGCTTGAATTTGTGGGTTGCTTTCAATAAGAAAAATTGCCTATTTTTGGCATCTCGTCTCCCTCCATACTTTCAATCCCGATTCTCTTCCCGATCTTGCTTTAAATGCCGCCTTTAAGTAAGGGAATTCATCGCAGATCCCCAAAAACCTCCTGATTGGAGACCCTCGTCTAGGGTGCAAGTGCTTGCAAACGATAAGCGTGCGAGCAAGCTCTCCGGGGCGCTCTGGCGGCGGGGCGGGAAGAGGAAGAAGCGCTTTCAACTACGTCTCTGGAATTTGAATATCTGCATGGAAAAAGTCGATGTGAAATTATGATTGGCGAATATGACATTAGTAATGACGTCATTACGCCTGGTTTGTTTACATTCACGCTTGCTTCCACCTCGCGCTGATTGGCGGAAATCTGACAACCCAGTCGACTGGGGAGCCACAGGGGAATTGGTGGTGGAATTCAAATTCCAGAGACGTAGTTGCAAGCTCTCCTTCCTTTTCCCACCCCGCCACAAGAGCGCCCGGAAAGCTTGCTCGTAGGCTAATAAATGATCGACTAGTGTTATATTAGCTCATTTTATATATTTTGATGTGTCTAATTTTAGATGGGAAGGCGAATTTGATTACGGCGTAGACTAAACTTAAGTCACTTTTAACAATGTGTAACACTCCAGAGGATGCTGGCTGTATTGGTGGGCTCAATCATCTAGTAGCTATTGTACTGATGAATGCGCACATTGCAGTGCACATTGCTTACGATTACTATCAGAAATCTTCTAAATCTAGCAAGTCTGACATCGTTTAATGTTAAATTTTCAAAATAACTTTGAGTGAATAAACTAGAAATACGTGTGTCGCAGAACCTCACGAAGCCCGGGAGGGGGGGGGGGGGGGGNATGTACTTTTTAAAAATTTGAACACAGTGCTCTGGCTTTAAAAAGGATCTTCTGAGATTTAAATGGGGTTGCTGTTGTTAGCCAATGCTGCATAGGTCCCATCCCGTGTTCACCCTATTTGACCCTCCTACAGGTGTAATTATGGTCAAAAGGAAATGGGGGTGATAGTGGATAACTGATTACTAATATGCAGTTGCATATTAAAAAGCTCACCCTTAAATGTAATAATTATTTGTGAAGTGTGTCAGTAGTAGTGAGTGGATGGCAATGGTAGGAGATAATGCTGCAGTGAAAACAACAACTAAATGCTGGTAATTGGAGAAAAAATTTATTGTTAGGTGAACTACAGCTATAAAAGTGTTTGCACTTTTTTGGTACATAATCACACTTGACAACTATTGTTTGTAACAGTAAAGTGCAAACATTTGAAATAGAAAATTACAAGTAGCAATGTCATTAAGGATGCAGTTCATGAGAATTATTAAAGTGATCGTGACTTATGATCATTGAATATGCGGGCATTCATGGTAAAGCACTGAATACATTTAAAAAGTACCAATTTCCTATCACCTAGGCTAGTGGTCAGAGTTATTCGTGTACATGCATAACAAACAAATCCCTATGCAAGAGTGAATTTGTATGAAATGTCAACAAACAAGTCATGTTGAAGGTGATCAGTTTCTCCATTCGTGTCCATTCTAAACAGGCATGAGCTTGTTGAGACAGTGCCAGAGCCATAGATTTTTAATTTCCCCGACTGATACGAGTCCAATGAACATTTTCCCTGTATTACATGCATTTATCGTGAACGTAAAGCTAAGTGCAGGATGGATTGATCTTAAATGGGAAACCCTATATCTGCTTGCATGTCGTTTAATTTCTTGAAACAATCTCAATCTTCTTCTGCCAATGGAACAAATGTTTTATTTCTGTGAATATGTCACCTCTCTCAGACTTGTTTGAAAGAGTGAAATTTTATGACTGACTTAAATTTTCCCTAACAGCGAAAGGAATTAACATTCCTGGCATGGCAGCCATGTCACACGGTAATATTCCGAGGATATCCGAAATACAGATGGTCTTTTGGAATAACAGGAACGAAAATATAGGAGGCCAGCAAGAATAAATTTTTGTTAATTTGACTTAAAAGACACAGCTGTGTTTATGTATAGGGCTGCTATACACATATTTATATATATTTTACTTATGAAGGAAATTGAATGGAAATAATTTTGTTCAGTAGGGATTTTGTTTACAAATGTAACGCCTTTCTACATATCACACATTATCGGTGTTCTGAACTGTTTATTATAAAATAAAGCTTACTGTAAAACGGTGAAAAGGCTGATTGGCTGTGCTCAGTCCGTTGGAAAGATACTCCTCATGTCGATCTTACAGATGGTGTAATTCTTGCTGCCTAGGCCTATCGTTGCATCGAAGAACGGATAATTTTGACTGTAAACTTGCCTCTCGATGATTCCTCGTCGGTTTCGTTGCCAATTCTATTGACCGCATTTTGCTGAAACATCGGCAGTCGGTATTCTCTCTCTTCGTCGGCTTTGTTTGCAGTGTAATTGTAGTATTTTGTTGCTGCCTCTTTACATCCTCTGTGTTTAGTTGACAGCGTTTGCCTTCGCTGTGCCGTTGCTCGCCCTGAATTTAAAGTCGACGTTCTCGGTCTCGCGGAGTTTTGTTTGTAATTCTTTCCCAGCGAGGATTTCCAGCCACTTCTGAATGAACTGTTGTTGAGTCTGCTGTTCTCTTTTATTTGCTTGAGATATATACCTCTTATTAGCCGAGTTGTCGGTCCGTACTGTAAATTACGGACCGACGTTTTTTCCATCGATTTATGGCCCAAGCGCGAAGCGCGCGCGCCATAAATCAATGGAAAAAAACGAGGATCCGTAATTTACAGAAACAAGTGCAGGACGCGCGATTTGACAATCATTTGACAGGCGTCAAGAAAGAAAGTTTTTATTGGCGCACGAAAACAATAGCACATAACAAAGGGTTTCCGAGAAAGTGAAAACAAATTCGCCATGTTGAAAAAGTTTGTTTGGTCAAAACTAAGAGCGCTGTAAGTTTTAGCTCTTTAATGTAACGCTGGAGTATTTTGGAAACCGAGCACTGTGTCTTTCTCCAAGTCGTTTCTATCTTTCCTCCGTTGGTCCTTGTAAAAAAAAACACTGCAAAAGGCAAAGAAGCTGTTCAAGGTAAGTTTGTTGTCATTGTCGAAGGATTCGCTCGTTAATTGTTTTGGGAAAACCTCTCGAATTTCTGCCAGTTCATTCTGGTCTTTAAGCGTGATCTGCGTTAAAATTTTCAAACACTGACCATATTTTCTTCCACGGAAAGGTTACGATTCAGTTTCTACCTCAGCTTCGTTCTCGTTCAAACAAAGCTAGGTTAAAATCTGGAAAGGCAAAGTCCACATCCCAGTCCTCAGGGTTTACAGACATATTTGTAAGTATATTCGGTCAAAACTAAGAGCACTGTAAGTATTCACTCGCCAATGTGACGCTGGAGTCTCTTGAAAACTGGACATTGTGTCTGGCTCGGAGTCGCTTCTATCTTTCTTTCGTTGGTCTTTGGAAAAACACTGGAAATGACAAAGAAGCTTGTCAAGATGATCGGGTGCAGGCATGTTTGTTATCATATTTGTCGATGGAATTACTCATTTTCTCTTAGGCAAAACATCTCGAATCTCTGTCAGTCGATTTTCGTCTTCTTAACTGTGTACTATGATAAAATTTTCAAACACTGACTAGAATCCTCCTCGATAAGATTACGAGTTAGTTTCTTCATCGCTTTCGTTCACAAATCATAAACACAGTTTAAAATGTTGAAGGACAAAGTCAAAATCTAAGTCCTCAAGGTTGACAGACGTCTTGTAACTTAATTTCAACCTTTTTTCCGAGGCAAAGAGATTTAGAGCTCCGAAATGAGCATTTTCTTTGAAATTTTGGTCTGTATAGCAAGTTACGGACCGCAAATTGACCAATCGCATGGCGAAAACAGACTAATGATGGGTGTTATTGGGTGGTGATTCAGCGACCGTAAACATATGAAATAAAATATCGATGGAGATCGGTTACCTGGAAACCGATAATGCACTTTGACGTCACTACTCTGGATGACGTCAAGGCGAAAGGGAAAATGACGCTGGCCTTGCGATGCTCGTGTGATACACGCGCGCTTCGCGCACGACGAGATTATAAACCTCGCAGCTCGCCAGGAATAATAAATACATGAATAAATAATTAAATAACGACTTAGAGGTAGCACATCCACTACTGTGGTTCTTCGTCTACCTGATTCCTGCTGGTCGAATTGGAATTTGGAATAAACTAATTAAATAGACTTCATACATACCGATGGACACCGTCACACTGAGCTAATTGAGTTGACGCACTTTTAAGTGCATCAAGTGTAAAAAATGCCAAAATTCAAGTGTTCTATTACTAACCTGCTGTTAGTATATGATACATTCCTGTTGTTGAAACAATGATGTCATTTTCGTTGGTTCTTATTGGCTGGTCAACTCGAGAAACTTTTTGTCGAATTAATCCGTGCAAAAATAACACTATGTAAGTAGCTCTGGGCTTTTACTGATGTTTATCCAGCTCACATCATTTTTTATTTAATTATTTATAATTTTTTCTGTAATCCCACTATGGCCCATGATGCACCTCTTTCTTTCTGACTTGGTGGCATCGCGAAAAGGTGGCTTTTTTCTCACGACAGGTTATCAAGGTGGACTCCATGGGCTACATGCTTGAGACCTTCGAAAAGTCGGCAGAAGTTTGAAGAGAAGGGCGCGCACTCATCGCGTTGTGAAACTTCCGCGCGACTTCTCTAGCTTTCGAACGCCTACTACGCAGGAATGACCAGAGAGTAGCTAACTCAATATTTGTGTCCCTAATGTAAGGATCCTCCCCAGTGTACCCCAGTAGGAAAGTTAGGGATAGTCCCTAGGGCTTCCTGCCCGAGAGAGTTACCTACATTCAATAAATGTGATGGGTAATGAAGTTCCTTTTGGTCTTTTTCCAGCTAATCTACTACTGGTGGCAATGAAGTTTCTGCTAGCAGGCAGCTCATAAACCAACTTCAAACAACTTCAACTTTATTCATTCACTTTCAATTTACAATTACACGATAGCTTCCACCCGCGTATAGGAGAGCCTAATCGAGGCGGGGGAAGAGACACACAAATTTAAAGAAAGAAAAGAAAAAAAGAACTATTTTACAAACAGTACCAGCTGTCGCAAAATAAAAACTATAGTATGTATTAAGCTAATTTAATTGCATTATGATTTACACAGAGAATATAAATTTAGTTGTGTTCCTGAGCTAGTTAAATTTAAGTTGATGCATGATTTCAGTGATTTCAAGATAGTCATCAGATTTAGATAAAATTTCAAAGAGCTTATTCCTTATCTTTTTCCGAAAGGTAGATTTTGG
>CALNXI010005044.1:0-18040 GCA_942486025.1 Porites evermanni | reverse complement strand
GTCGATTGTAATCAATCATCAATTCAGTAGTTTCAGCTATTCTTTGTCACCTATTTACTAACAGAGATGAACTGTAAATTTACTTCTAAGGTGTCTACCTAAATATGGGTAAAGGAAAACCGTTGAAAAATTCTGAGATCAAATGACAAAACTGTCCCTGATCAAATTCATCGTTAACTGGGCGTTAACCCTTTTCTGTTTTCTGTTTTTGAAAGCAAGTAACATTTACTTGGAATTAGTTAAGGTCATTTTAATCTTAAGCAAGTAACAATGCACGCAATAAATGACAAAACATCACTATAGATATCCAGCTCACTAGTCCACTCAATGATTGCTTTGCCCTAAATTCTCTCAGCCTCGAAATGTTCGTTTACAGCTTTCACTGTTGGTGTATCTTCGTTTACAGATATAAAAGAATGCTCAAATACAAGTGTTAGCTGTCCTCCTGGAAGAAATTGTACAGAGACCTTTGGCGCGTACCAATGCACTTGCGAAAATGTCACCACATTTGGCCAGAATTGTACCAAAGGTAGTGAAATGTCGCTTTTTCATTTCTTTTAGCGAAAACAATCCGTTTACCTATAGACGGCCAGATATCGGTAATTGAAATAGATTAGATAGACAGAATTTGGTAATTAAAAAGCCTGTTAGCTATGTGTTGATACAGTCAAAATATCGACGGGGATTATCAATTTTTTCAACGCAAAAAATCGTACTCGTAGTTAAAGTTCCGTTCGTCTTTGCCGTTAAGCCTTTTTTTTAATTTAGTATTCCCAATCACTCGCCTTGCTGTTCGTGAAGAAATCACTTGAAATTAAAATGACTTAAGATATTCGTCACAAACACAATTATCTCCCCAAAGAAATGTGTGTGTCTGTGTTGTAATACATGTATTTGATTCTTCCTTCATTTCTGCGGTTATTTAGTAAAAATATACATACACTGTAAGGTGTTTTCATGTTTCGCCCGATAAGGCGGTGAGTTATATACCATCACAAATCACAGCCGGGTTAATCACTTTTACGCTTGTGACCGTTCCTTCTTGTTCTTTCTCCTTTGCTTTATCTTTCTAGACGGTAGCAAGGATGCAACCATTATTTTCCTGGTGGACACCTCACGCAACAATGGCCACGATAATATTGTACTTCAACTGGAGTTTGTCATATCCGTAGCATCCACTCTCTTCTATGAGAATATTGGAGTTATCGCATATTCAACCGACGCACATTTTGTGACCAGTCCGGGCAATTCATCCAATTTTACTGATTTTGCTCAAACTCTCCGTACGTTTAGTTACACTATGGGCATCATGACTAATGTGGGAAAAGCATTGGACAAAGCAAAAGAAGAAGCACAGTTCTTCAGTTCTTCCAAGGCAACTATTATTGTCGTTCTGGTAGCCTGGAAGTCAAACGATGAACTGGGGATACCTGCCTTTGAACTAAAGAACAGCAGTGTGAATATTATTGCATTGGGATTAGGATTGAACTATCTCGTGGCTGATTTATATCTTTTGGCCAGCAATTCTAAACCTGATTATATACTGACGGTGCAGTTTGGTGATTTAAAGACATTCGTGACAGTTACAAGGGATAAAATATATCAAGGTGTGGAACATAACATCAACTGTTCAACGTTTTATTATTATTATTTATTTATTGATTGATTTTTCTGTGAGGAAACGTTTGATTGATGTACCACGGGCCGGAGTTTTGGCATATGAAGTTGAAAATATCGTTACAAATTACTCCCCTTTTTTAAAATGGCGTCCATCTTGGATTGAAAATGCAGTCTAATCTTAGCCAGTTTCGTGTTTTAAAATTGCTTTTTCTTGTCGTATAAAATGTGTGTTAATATTAATGATATATCTCTTTTAATATGATTGATGGTCCTTTTCTGTCACTTTAGTTGCAAATCCTTGCTCCAGTGCTAACTGTAATCCCGGGGAAAGATGTGTCAGTCTATATGGAGTTAATGCAGGATATAATTGCATTCCACGTAAGTCAAGTGCACGATCGATTTGTGTAGATTGAGGGGAAACTTGAACGCCTACTGAAAAAACAACAACAACAACAACTGATGCTCTTTGGCATAAGTGAAATTGACTCTCCATTAAGTTTTAGGGATGCTGTGTTCATTATTTGACTTGATCGAGTGCCTCGATCACTTTTATAAGATAGTGTTGTTAGATTCTGTGAAGCCCGGCGAGAGAATTAGCTCATGTGAAGTAGATTATCATCAACTTCAACGTTTAAATCGATATTGCAGTCACAAATAACATTTCAAACACATCTTATCTTTACTTGTCAAAGGTACACCAATAATCGTTGGGTGCATGGCTTTTAAATTGTAACCAGCCTTTGAATACCTTGATAAAATCCCTCTTTTGTTTTATGTAACTATCTGATTTCAAAATTAAATAGATACTTTCTTTATATTTTCATTTGTAGCGGCAAGCGTCTGTTATCCCAACCTGTGTAAAAATGGAGGAAACTGTACTATAACCGGTTACAGTTCTTACAACTGTTCCTGTCCACGTGGAATAGGAGGGGAGAATTGCACGGCAGGTAAGTCACTGTGGTTAATTAAGTTAATATCTGATAATAGACTCGCAATTATACTACCTTAGGACAAATATTTGTAGACCGTATCCAACTGTCCAAATATAGCCTTACCGGGCTGTCTTTTTACCCCTCACGCAACCACGGGGTGGAGGAAGGGGGACTGCGGACTGGCTCGTTATTTTCATATAACCCCTAAAACTGCATTTTATTTCCTTTTTAAAGATATTTTTAATGATTGTCTTTCGGAGCCTTGCCAAAATGGAGGATCCTGTGAAAACCTACTTGGTGATTACAGATGTAATTGCACATCAGGTTTTACCGGAAGGCAATGCGATATAGGTATGTACTACTGGATTTCCTTACTAACCCTCTTAGCCCTAAGAGTGATCAGCATCAACTTTCTCCTTGTAATATCAAAGCTTTGTAAAACAGAGTGGTGATAAGAAATACGGAAATGATCACACAAGATGAATTTGCTTGATATTTAATCAACTTCTTCCCATTACTTCTGTAGAAAATGATAGGGGCAACAAATGAGAATTTCAAATTTTGATTGTAGGGTTTAAAGGTTTGAATCGACTTCCAGTTATTCAATTTACTTTATTTAAGTTATGTAGATGTAACTACAGTAGGTAGTACCCTACCCTGGGGGTACCCGCAAGTGGCCGCTCATTAGAGGTTCGTCAGAAATTAGCATAATCGTTAGCAGAAACATCACTGTATTTTGAAACAAATGCGCGACGGGGGAAACAATTTACTGGTCTACAATCGGTTGTCACCTTCTATTTGGGACTGTATTTTCCTTTATCATATTCTTAACATGAAGCCAAACTAAGTGTATCAAGCGCTTGATGGTTCATTAATAGAGGTGCCAATAATTGGTAAAGGCTCTTTGGGATAGCCAAATGATGACCGCGGTTTATTAACTTTCTTTGTTTCATGGACTGTTGTTAGGGTCAAGTATATTGTTAAGGACGTTTTGTTATCCCTTGTTTTACACCAGCTGTGTAGAAAAAAAATGCTTCACAGGAGGTTAGAAACAACAAACTAACAATCTAACAAAAACAAAATAGAGGCATCGCAAAAAGAAGATGGTTATAAAACCCTTTCACAACAGCTTTACCAATGCCGCCATTTTGAAGAACACGAACGTTTGGCACGTTGAACTCACTTAGCAATCTACATCCTCTCCCTTACTAGTTGTGAGCTTCATTGAGGAAAAAACAAAGAAATGAAATGAATTAATTATTTAAAATATAAAAATTTAAAAAAAAACATTAAGGATAGGTGATTTGGGCTTCCAAAAAAGCCTTTCTTTTGGCTGCAAATCTGTGTTTAGTTTTAAATAAGGTTGTACGTTACAAATATATAGGCTGCACATGTTCTTTCCTTACTATCAAATTGTAATTGTATCATTCTCATATTATGGTATTTTGATTACTTCTTTCTAGTCTGCTCATTCCAGAAGTTCAACTTGGTGTTTCTAGTGGATGGGTCTGGTAGCATTGAAGGGCAGGGGTCTGGGAATTTCCAACGCGCGAAGGACTTCGTGAAATCTATTATAGAGGAGTTTGACATTAGCAGGGATGGCACTAATATCGCTTTCGTGCTTTTTGCGTCTAGCGTCCAAGTCGTCTTTTCATTAAATGAGTTTTACAACAAGGCTGACATGCAACAAGCCGTCCAAGCCGTACCGTATCCTGCGGGCGGTACAAAAACAGGAGCAGGTTTGTATGACCCTATGCGTGTCTCATCGATTGATTGATTGATTTGTGTATTTTCCATAAGGTGGACGCCAACCGCAAAAAAGTACCAGATAGAAAAGATGCTGATATAGAGAAGAACTTATTAGGCCCCCGAGGCAGTTATCTGTGTCTTGGCTATATCTCAGTAATGTAGCTGACATTTGACGGTGATGATTATGATGATGAAGACGATAACGATGATAATGATGATGAAGACGACGATGATCATCATTATTATTCTTATTTCTATCGTCGCAGGTTTGGATGTGGTTCGCAGTCAGATTCTAGCCAATCTGGGTGATCGCAGTAATCTTACAAACATTGTTATTGTTGTAACGGATGGACACTCCGGTGACGACGTTCGAGCCCCTTCCAGTAGGCTTCGGGATATGAATGTGACGATAATCAGTGTGGGGGTGGGTTGCTGCTACGATATTTTTAACTTAAAGGATATGGCATCGGATCCAGACGACGATTACGTTTTTGAGGCTACTTTCACGACCTTGGATACGATCGTCGGTCGCATGCGACAGCGAATTTGCAGTGGTAAGTAAAAACGAGTGAAATATGAGCACTGGATGTGAACGACAAGTGCAGGCACGGTCAATAAAATACGTGTTACATGAGCAACAGATGAAAAAGAAAACTTTAAGATGTTTTGTATGTGAAAATATGGACTGATATTGCTTGTCTTCAATCAATACTTCGGCTGTAACAATAGCCCATGAGCCTTCGGCTTCATGGGCTGTTGACGCAGAGGCCATGAGGGTGAGAGGAATAATTGTTTCATTAAAATCCGAGACAAAACAACTTTAGCTAGAAAAACGCGATTCAGCCGCCATTGTTTGCGCTTTTCGCTACTAGTGGGCTATAACATATAGCCTAGTAGTAGCTCAACCAATCAGAACGTAGCATTGAGAATGGACCACTAGTTGTATTTTACTAAAACCTCTTACCTGGTAATTCTTCGCAGTATTCAAATTTCTTGTCAAAATTAGGCGTAATATTGCTCCCACTTTCTTTCCCTTTTGTTGTCTTTCCATTGCGCCCGGTTAAGGTATACTAGATATCAACCCTTTAACATGTTAACCTTTCTAGTGATGGGATAATTTAACGAATACGATGTACAAGGGAAAAAATTCCTCAACCTTGTGCCATAAAACTTCTCCACTATCCCCTCCACTCTTTTGTACTGCGTTATACAGTTGGCTTTGAAAATTAAGACGTAAATATGTGTCGCGAGCTCTCTAAGATCATATAAATACAGCGTCGTTTGAAACACGTGGTGGTTTAGCCACAAACTTAGATTTCACCAAAAAACCCGATTTAGTCAGAACGTTAAGAAACTAGACGTTTTAGACTTGAAACTTGTTATAATGCTTTTCTTTATTTAGCTATTGTTCTTATTCTTTGTACTTTGAATAGTGGTGGATCATTGCTCTCATAAACCTTGTGCTAATGGTGGAACTTGCACTAGTGAGCCAAGTGACTTTATCTGCAATTGTACAGCACCATGGACAGGAAAAGATTGCTGGACAGGTTAACTGTTTGAGTTATATATCTCATCTTGCAATCTATTTATAATGGTAATTGAACTGAGTGGAGTGCAATTTGTAGAGCGAATCTCATCATTTCGAGTGCAATTTGAAATAAATCAGCGCGGGCGGGTGCAATTTGTGGTCTGAAGAATTAAGGAAAGATTTCTGGACGCAGAATATTTGAGTCTCAATGTCCACTTGAAACTATAATATCTCCTTCAAGTCTCTCAAAAACTGGTGGGGGCGGTGTTCTTTGGTCCCATTGGGTCCAGGAAAAAAAAAAGAAAAAAAAAGATCAACATCTACTTTTCAGGGTCACACGCAGTTAGGATGCTAATACAGTACGTATGCATTCTCAAAACCATGTTTACTATCTGTATATGTCTACTTTCAACCTTTTGATAAATACTTTCAAGGAGAAATCGCCCACGCCATATCATCACATGTCACGCCAAATCAGTTAAACACTGTTATCCTCTTTACAAGATTCACAAGAAAGTATTGACTTGGACTGTTTTCCATTAGATGTGGACGAATGTGCCCTGAACATAACCCAGTGCCCTGATAGCCAGCTTTGTCACAACTTCCCTGGGGGATCATCATGTCTTTGCACTGATAGTCGGTACGGAGTCAACTGCTCTACAAGTGAGTACCTTAACCTTGCATCTGCACCCTTCCAAACAGCCCTTTTTCTTACAGGCAGTGTAATTGGTGTCCTCCATGACGATTGCCAGCAGTCAGATCTAGAGCACCATCCACATCCCCGTCCACGATGCAAGACGAAGTATCAAGGCAGTTTGGCGAACGAACCTCTAGCAATTTCGACGAAGGAGGCTCATCAGGGCCTCCTCGTTTTACGCTGTCGTACAATTTCTTTGAAGTTAAAGGCAACCAGGGTATTCACGGAAGGGGAAAATAGGGGAAGACCAGAAGCCGAGTAGTTGTTATGTGAAATGTCATTTGTATTAATTACTGGTTCATCACTCGAGATATTCTTATGAATACTTATCATTCAAATGTCTTTCTTTTAGATTGTAACTTCACAAAGATCGATATTGGATTTCTGCTGGACAGTTCAAGAAGCATAAATAGTCAAGGAAGAATGAACTATCAGATTCTGAAAGACTTTATAAAGGCAATAGTAAAGTCGGTTAAAATTGGTCTGAATGAAACCGAGTTCGGTGTGGCAACCTATTCAAATTTAAACAAGTTCCAACTACATATCAACTTCTCATCCTACTCAAACACCTCAGAAATTGTGGAGGCCGTGCAGAGAATCCCTTATGATGCTGGCGATACTTATACGGGGAATGGCTTAAATCGCATACGAACTAAACTGTTCTCACAATCTAGAAATGGAATTCCGAAGATTTTGATTGTAATAACTGATGGGCAGTCCCAGGATAGCGTTGAAACTCCTTCAAGCACTCTTCGTGCAATGAAAGTCCACATCATGTCCGTAGGGATCGGAGATGTGGTTTATGCAGAGCTGGAAAATATGGCTACAGATCCAGACAACCAAAACGTATTTACAGCAAATTTTAGTTCAATCCATGATTTTGTTGGATCCATCATTGAAAACAATTGTAGGGGTAAGTGCAAAATGTCCCTGGGTGGAGGTGGTTATTAATGGGTGTTTCTTGAGGGATTGGAGCCCCTACCCATCTTAACCCAAAGGAAGCGAAATTCGGACATCTCGGAGCTACCAAGAGTTTTACAAATGTTATACCCCATCTCAGTTCAGAATAGAAGAGGTTGTTGTTCTTATTGTTGTTAAATCTCAACGCTGATGAATATTAGTAAAACCTTGTAAACGTAAAACCGTAGTGATGCGTTATTAATGTCTCGTACGTCACCTTCACTTTAGTTGCAGATCCTTGTCAACCCCACCCTTGTCAGAATGGAGGCACGTGTCATGTTTTGGACGATCTGCTGAATTTCCGTTGCGAATGCCCCGCTGGTTGGAAGGGAACAACTTGTGAAATAGGTAGAACAAAACGATAAGTCTGTTTTCACCACCCGTGTTCGACAACAGAACCATAACGCCGAGTGAAAGCTGAGAAGAATATAACTGACGTTCGTTCTTGATAATAGATTGAGCTATTGGCCTCCAAAGCTTTACTATAATGTTTTGTTTTTTGGTCATTTCAACTTTTTACAGAAAAAGCATCTTTACGCTGAAAGTGGACCTGCTCGCGAACAGTCTTAAGTACGCTGTACAATTCCATTCTGAAAGAACAAGTAAGATGTCCCAATAGTAGGACAAATCGTTAATCAATTAAAAAAAAGTAGATCTCCGTTCAGATAGCTCGGTATAGGACAACAATAGCATTTGCACTGAAAACATTGTAAACAGGCTAATCTACGAAATTGTCACTCACTTTGCTCGAACACTTTTCAGATGTCGATGAATGTCAAAACAGCCCTTGCATCAATAATGCTCTTGGATGCTCGAATACAGATGGCAGTTATGAATGCAACTGTAACCAAGGCTATACCGGAAGATTTTGCCAGATAGGTAGGCTATTCCACTATATCAATCAATTGAACTTCCGATTCTCAGGTTCCTCATAGGTTTTGGGCATTTATTCCTTAGGTATCCTGAAAAATAGATTTGACGTTGTTCTTCTTTTGGACGGTTCTTCCTCCTTGGGAATTGCTCGTTTCCTACAAACCTTGTCTCTCGCAAAGGACCTCGTGTCACCTTACAACATTTCTCGAGAGAACACAAACGTGGCCGGTGCAGTCTACGCATACAACACCACCATCCACTTCAACCTCACACAGTATTTCAGCTACGCAGCTGTATCTTCCGCAATTGATCTAATTCCCTACCTCGACCAGTTACCCGCAAACCTTTCGTTGGCTATGGAAACCGTCAACAGAACGATCATCTCGTCCAGCCGAGAGAACGTCACAGTCGTGATAGTGGTTTTCGTAACCACCGCCTTGAGTGAAAATTGTCCAGTGTGTCAGACACTTCGAGACCAAGGAGTCAAAATAATCACGGTTGGTATTGGTGAAGATGTTGTAGACAGTCAACTGGTATCAATAGCCACCAACCCAGCCGAAGATTTCGTAGTGCTTTTCCCCTTTTTGCACATTCCCACGATGTCAGGGGTTGTAAGCGGAGCAATTGCTCAAGGTAAGAGATTATCTAATTAGCGGTACTATTGCTACCATTATTCTACTGTATTGTTATTGGTGCCAGATGCTTTTCAATCTCCACTTTCATTCCAATCATCATCATCATCATCATCATCATCATCCTCATCCTCATCCTCACCCTCATCCTCATCCTCATCCTCATCCTCATCCTCATCATCATCATCATCATCATCATCATCATCATCATCATTATCATCATCACCGTCACTGTCATTGTCATCATCATTATCATTATTGGGACAAAAATCATAAATAAAAACATATTTGCAAGCATCTGGATCTGTGCACCAGTTAGAGCCATCTCTTTGTCGATGTACATTGAATTAAATATATCCATCCCCTGCGAGTGGAGGGGATGGTTGCACGTACTATTTGTTGCCAAGCATAGGCGTGGAAACAAATAGTAGTGTCTTAGGCGATAAATCGGTCTTTCTTGCCAGGAAAGGGAATTGGAAGTAAAAAGATACAAGTTCTTTTCTTCTCTCTCTCTAAAGCAACATCTTTTCATTTTTCAGCTGTTGATTTGTGCTCCAAATTTCCTTGTCGGTTTGGAGGAACGTGCACGAGCACACCGAATAACTTCACCTGTGCTTGCCCAGTGGGTTGTCTAGGACTGACATGCGTTGTGGGTAAGTGTTATGAAACCTGTCACGTGATATGTTAAACCAACTGTGAGGAATGCTGCAGCAGAGTCGAAAGTTCAGAATTTTCTCTCCACTATAGTGAGTAAAACTAATACTGTTCCAAGTTTTATATCACAGGGCCATACACTTTTCAAGGTAAATTTAAGTATTACAGAATTTTAGAGAGCATCAACGAAAGAAAACAATAACTCGAACAAAAACTAAGCAAACAAAAACAAAATAGGGACTGCCTACAAAAAGAAAGAAAGAAAACGGAAACCAAGTGTGTCAACAGTTACAATGAAAACGATAGGTTAGGAGCGCACGCCAATAACAGTTCTCTGTCAAATACCTGACGATATGGACAATGTGAAGGAAAATTACTAGTCAGAGATCTTATTGTGTTTTCCAGACTTCCAAATTATGAAGCACTTTATATCCCTCCTGGTTTATATGTCTGTAGAGTTCTTTGACGTTCTCTTTCAGATCTGAATGAATGTCTTGAGGCTAACCGACCAAATTGCACCAATGGTACAACCTGTATTAATACATGGGGGAGTGCGGAATGCGTTTGCCCTGGAAATCGTTATGGATCGGCGTGTCAATATTGTAAGCACGGACTTTTTACCGTTACCCAAATTTTACAGTTCAGACCATAAAATTGCTAAAACAGCGACCTTAAATTTTAGTGCAACAATATATGTTAATGCTTGCTTTATGGTATTTACTATTTTAATATGATTATTTTTAAGGAGTTTTTGCATGTTCTTAATTTGATGTGATCATCTATGGTTAGTTGCATATTTAACAAAAAACGCTATTCAAAATAGGGTATAAGAAAGGTAATGGAGATAATAAAAATGATTCAACCTAGCAATACAGGAGTTGATCTGTGAGTTATAAATATAATTTTATGTACATGTCGGTGGAAGAGGATCACGATACTGTTGGCCGGATGCGGGAAATAAAGTTTGAAGTATGCAAATAATATTTTCCTATGCTTCCTATTACAGAGAACGGCGGAGAATCAATTTAGTCATCTTTTAGTTTTCTGAATAAGTTTCAGGGGAATCTGGTTTCTTTTTTTTTCTCTCTCTTTGATTTACATCTTCGTCTTTTAGATCTCGACACCAGACTAGACTTGGTGTTCCTCCTCGATTCTTCACTGCTTGTGACGCAAGACAACTTTACAAATTTCTTGTACTTTGTCCGAGGCGTTTCTGAGACCTTGAATGTATCTCGAGAAGAAACTCACGTTGCTCTAGTATTGTTTGGCGATGTAGCAGAAATCAAGATCAATTTCAATGATAACCTAAACCAATCTGCTCTGGAGGAGGCCCTTGATCACATTCCATATAAGGCCTACCTTCAAACCAACATGGGAAATGGTCTGTTGGCTGTTGCCTCTGTTTTCAGTTCAGATGAAGCCCGTTCCAATGCTACAAGAGTGTTGGTTATTTTGACTGCAACTACAGCACAGGATGATACAGAGGTGCCTTCGTTCAACCTGCTAAGGAATCAGAACGTCACTGTCTTTAGTATTGGAGTTGGTGTTCGAGTCAGCTTGGGACAACTGAATGAAGTTGCGTCTGACCCTGACAGTTACCACGTGCTTTCTCTCAGTTCGGGAAATGACCTACCTTTCCAGTTTTCCACGTTTAAAGCAATGCTTGGAAAATGTAAGACTTAGTTAAGCATTAAGCTAAAACGAATATATGGATCCATAATTTAAAAACTAAAAATTGTTTCGTTGTGGTTGTAAGGATTACATAAACAGGTTACACTGCTTGCCACAAGGCTTCGAGCACCATTCAAATTAAGCTTATTAGATTTTAATCCCTGTGCACTAATCACGCAGATCCAAGAGGGCTTCCTCTAAATGTTGGATAACTGTAATACATGATTTAGGTATCTCATCTAATGAAGCGTCCATTGTTCTATCAGCGGAAACAAAAGTCCTCACCATGATTTAAATACATAAATAAGTAAATAACTTTTCTTTCTTGTTAGCCCTTGATCCTTGTTCTGATAGACCTTGCCAGAACCATGGTGCCTGCCTTAGACAAAGAGAAGGTTACAGCTGTAACTGCACTTCAGGATTTTCGGGAATTAATTGCGAGAAGGGTAAGTTCTACAGTGAGTAAGTTCTACAGAGACCCATGGGTGGTTACTGATCTTTTAGTCACTAAGGAAAAACAGTGTCTAACTAGCTAACTAGTTGTTTGTTTCTAAATTCCTTTAAAAGGTGAACCATTTGTTCTTAACTCTTTTAATAATTTAATAAATATTCAAATGCGATTTTTTTGGATAATTTGTTTTAACCTCCGCTAGGTGAACTTTTAAAGATACATTTTATGATTTGGAAGAAAGTTGCTTAATAAATTTATTGCTTGGCTTGAAAAGCAGCGCAAAATGGACCGCCCTTATACTCATGCAAGTATTAATCAGACAGCTATCACTGAAAATGAGTGTTCCTTGGAAACCTTTTCACTGAAAATGCAGAGTTATGCGAAAAATTAAAGTGCACCAAACTATTTTCATTCTTGGTCAAATCGTTTGACACCTTGTCAATCATGACACTATATATCTTATCCTTGGCAATCGACTGTCCTCGAAGTTTACCAGAATATGTCTTAAGGATAAATAAGTATCGGTTTTTATGTATTTTGGTTTTATGTCAACTGCTTATTGCAATTATCTATGCCCTTAAATAATGCTAAGGTTAATATTTGAACTCTATACCTCCTTAGCAAATGATCCGTGCAATCCCACGCCATGTCACAACGGTGCAACGTGTGTTGTCCTGCCTTTGAATTCATACTACTGCGTCTGCTCAGAACGTTGGACTGGCACCAACTGCTCACAAGGTACAGCTATTCTTTTTAGAGTGCCAGTTTTTGTCTTTTACATTGAGAATGCAAATCGACATGAAAAATCAATCCAAAAATAAGATCAGCTGATACACCATTAATGGTTAAACCCAGTTCTTTTTAACGATCTTTGCTTTGCCATAATTGAACATGGTGAACATTGAAGGTCATCAAGTCACATCCACTCTCCCTCACCCAAAAAAAGGAAAAAGTCGTCTATAACAATTTACTTTATATGGTGAAGTTGGACTCATTATAGAAGGCGGCACTCAAGATTGGGGGAATTGCTCTTTCTACTCTTTTTTTAAAAGATAGCATTAAGATAAACGTCAAACCTTAATAACTAGTAGTTATTTATAAGTAGTATAGTAGGTACCATTTTGTCTGGTTATTAATCGCTAGATGAAAATTGATTGCGACACTATCTTAACGAGATTCCACCACATTTTTCAAGAGATAAAGACGTCATCGACGTTCATTTAACCCATCCAAACTTCAAAAAAGGGAGTAACCATTCCGTACTATACTACTTTAAATTCAAATTTCATTTAGAAAGTCGTTGATAACTCATCATTTCTGCTAGGCATAGGCCAAACGTCGAACGTCTCGTGAGACGAACCAATTTCTAATTTGGGTCGACCTAAATTAAGTTAAGATCGTCCGCTAGGTCAGACGTCGAACTTGTGACGCGTCGAACCAATCAGCTGACTAAATATACATTTTCATACCAGTCTTTAATTTATTAGTTTAGTTCTTCGCATGTGAATATCAGCGTTTCTCTCGGAGACGATCTTCAGACGTTCTATCCGTATGAAGCAGACGGATAGAACGTGTTGGAGGATTCAAAGTCATCCGGACGAACTTAACTGAGCCCAAAGTCGAACTTTTCATGAACTTAACTCACTAAGTTTGGTTCGTCTCATGAAAAGTTTGACGTTTGGCTTAAGTATTATTTCTTATTTCTCAGCAATGATACAAATTGATGTAGATTTATGTATGTTTCAGATAAGCGTGAGTGTAGCATGGTTGTTTGCAAAAACGATGCTGCCTGTCAGGAAATAGAAGGAGACTATTCCTGTTCTTGCAAGGAAGGATTTGCTGGTAAAAACTGCGATCGAGGTAAGACCTTTTACTCCTGAATATGGCCAATTCTAAGAAATTTATCCAAAATTCCAAACAATTTTTTTGCAAAAATTCTAAGAGAAAGGTAACTCTTTGCAAACGTTACCCCGGTATTCCAAAAGCAGAATTATTGTAGAAGGTAACACAATCGAATTTTAATTTCAAAGTTTGGGTGGTAGATCATCCCTCTGAATCTGGTCAAGTAGCATTAAAAGATTCAGAAAATGAAAGAAAAAACGACAGCAACAAAAACAAAGCAAGACAAACAAACAAACCAGCAAAACAAAACACGTGAACAAACAAAAGAAGACAGCAAAAAAAACGTTTGAAAACAAAATTACCACCCATGTCACTATTTGTCCCATAATTTATTTGACGCAACTCTAGATGATTATTCACAAAATTGATGTTGTTTATGTTCGTCTATTTTCAGTCTGTAAGGAAGACTTAATAGACCTAGTCTTCATGCTCGAGGGCTCAGCAAGTCTCAACCAGTGGGGCGAAAACAACTTTGAAAAAATAGTAAACGTAACAAAAGAGGTTGTGAATTCCTGGAATAGAACTCTATCAAGAATTGGCCTGGTACTTTATGCGACAACAGCGGAACTTAAATTTAACTTCACCAATTCTGCAGCCGAAAGGAGGGCGATTCTAGAAAGCTTGCCTTATCCTTCAGGGTGGACGGTTACTGGTAATGCCCTGAACTTTGTAAACCAGTCCTTGTCGCAGGACATTCGACCATACGCCCGACGTGTTCTTGTAGTTTTCACCGACGGGACGTCGACCGATGCTGTAGAGCACTATTCAAAAACTCTCCGTGACGATTTGAACATGACTATTATTGTAGTCGCTTTGGGATACTGGTACGATATGAAGCAAGTAAGACACATGGCGAGCGAGCCCCATTCGAAACATTTACTTCAGGTCAGATTTGACGATTTGGACGGTCTTAGCTGGAGGATTCATGAAATGATCTGCGAAGGTAATAACATTGCACTCTACAATCTGTAGAAACTAAAGAGGTCGTACTTTACTAATCATAACCGTAAAAGAAGGTTGACCTCAACCTACTCAGAAGTAACTAGACCACATCTTCCTTCACTTCCAACCTTGTGTGCTAGGGATTTTTAGCCTAGGACTAGGCATCGCAGTGGAAAAAAGGCAAAAAAACGGTGTCAAATGGGAAAAATATCGGAGAGCGAAGCGAGCCGACTGGTGGCCTGGGAAGGGGAAAGGGCGACGCCTTTCCCCTCCCCAGACTACCTCTAGGCTCGCTTCTCTCGCCCACATCGATTATTTTCTCTTTTTTTCCCCAATGCGGAGCCTGGTCCCAGGCTAGAGTTTTCCTCTGCAACAAACATCAGACGTACATGCCTATGTACCAATTTTTATGCTAGCTTGTAAGAAAAAAAGTAAATTATAATTTGTTCACCTTCGAAGCTTTAAAGAGATCTTAAGAATTCGTTTCAATATGAACGTGCATTTCAGATCAAATTGGAATTTGGATGTGATGTTTTTTAAGGAGAGGCGAAACCCAGCGGAAAACCTCCAATAGCAAGGGAGATAACCAGCAACGAACTCGGTCCACATATGACGTCGACGCCAGATTTGAACCCTGGCCATATTTGTGGGAGGCAATTTCTCTCACCACAGCGCCACCCTTGCTCCCCTGCTGTCTGCATGAAACAATGATCCTCTTTATCGCTGAAAGTCCTGGCCTACAATTCTTCTCTTGAACCTCTTCCCCGGTAGATTTTTCTGTACTATAATGTCTTGACTGACTTTTCCGCGAAGTATCGGTTTATGGATAAATCGTCTTTTTAAAAGTAACTATGATAGCAGAACAGGCTTTGCTAATATTCTTTCTGTCCTTTTCTGTGTTTTTTTTTTCAGCTGTCGATCATTGCTTTAGTAGCCCGTGTAGAAACAATAGAACTTGCACCAGCTTCTTAAATTATTATGAATGCGACTGTGGTGAAGACTTCAGTGGAACGAACTGCGAAGAAGGTTGGTGTATTTTTTTGAAGCTTTACTTATATTTTATGTTAGCTGAAGACTCAACTTCCCCCAGTCAAATTACAAAAAATCAAGTACTAGGTTGCAACTCAAGTTAAAAAAGACCTTTCTTTTTGATTAATGGTCATAAAATGTGGGTGGCTCGACTATCCCTGTCAAAATCGATGTTTTGTATCAATAATTGCAAGAGTACCTTAAATCAATTTTATTGAATCGAGGGAAGACTGAGAGGTGACAATCANTTACCAGAGTTTGAAACTATAAGTTTGGGTTTGATTTCCAGAAAGAAAAACACCTTAAGACCGTTAAATAATTATGGGAATTTGGCCGCTGCCATTACTTGACAGCATCTGAAGATGGTTAGACAGTCTATTTTATTATTATTTTTTTCCAACAATGACGCATGCTTCGTGTCTCAGCACTGATCGATCGTGAGTGAGCCATAAATAGATCTAATTTTTGGTAACTCTCTCGTCGAGTTCATTCTTCGAAATGCAAGGAGTCGACTTCTGAATGAAGAATAGTTTAAATTTGGCAACAATCGCACCATGTCTAGTAGCTTTTTCTTTTCTTTCAGTTTTTAATAGCGCATTCGACCTTCTTTTTCTTGTGGATGGTACTGCGTCTGTTACTGGTGACAACTTCAGAAGCAGCCTCCGTTTCGTCAAAAACTTGGCAAAAGTGTTCAACGACACCATCACTCACTTTGGCCTTGTTGTTTACGCTGAAGGAGCGGAGACAGTGTTCAACCTTACCAATGCATTTCCTCTTACCACTACAAACATGACAATCTCCAGTGTGATATTTCCCAATCAGATCAATCGAAATACCGGAAGCGCTCTGGCATATTGCAAATCCCAGGTACTCGATTCATCTGGTCGTCCGGGAGTGCCCAAAGTTCTCGTTGTGTTACAAGGGGGACGCTCCAGTGATGGCATAGATGAAGTCTCACAAATCTACAGAAGAAGCGGTTTTCATGTTTTTGGCGTTGGAAATGGTAACCAGTTGAGCGAGGGGCAACTGAAGGAGATTTCATCCCAGCCATCTTCACAATTCTACACAGCTGTGGGCTATGGATCTATAGATCTGTCTTCGTTTGTGCAGACAATGAGGGCATCTATTGCAAATGGTGAGATTGTCGTTATAGCTATAGAGCTGGAATAATTGATCAACTTTAGCGTCACTACAGTCAACTCTCTTCATGGCGGACACTGTAGGGACCTCGAATTGATGTCCTCATTAGCGAGAGTCCGTGATAGCGGGAGTTTATTTCAGTCCAACCTCTGTAATTTCTTTTTGCCGGGGATTTAGCTGCTGTCCGTATTATTGGGGTGTCCGCAAGCGAGAGTTGACTGAAATAAGTAATTTGTACGTTATTTCGTCTTTCTACCTTTCTTAATGTGCTCCATCCTTGTCCTTATTTTATAAATTATCATTTTTTTCGGTTCGGGCGACCATAGTTAATAGTATGGAATTATTATGAATCCCGTCATACTCCTTTTGTTATATGCTTTGTGTACTTAAAGGCGCACAACGTTTAGTAACATTCCTACCAATTTGATCTAACAGACCAGGGGAGACCAATAAAAACGTAACATTAATTTATTCCGTCATATTTCTTGACAAAAAAAACAAAGGGCTGTACGCCTTCAGGATGCTACTAACATAAACTGCAACACTGTTGTTTGTATCTTTGTTTCCCTTCTTTCATAACCAAGCTCATCTACATCCTATGATATAACTTATTAGTATGAGGCTAAATAAACAACTCGACCACCCGTAATCACAACTGCAGGCATAATATAGAGAGATACCCTTGAACTGTTGTATTTTTTCTTCACAGTCGTCGAGCCATGTTCTTCATCACCTTGTCATAACAACGGTACTTGTTCCGTAGAAGGCACCAGCTTCAGATGCCATTGCATGGCAGGGTACACAGGAAAGACTTGCGACCTAGGTAAGGCAACATTTATAAGGGAAAAAATTGTCTCACGAAACAGGGTGACCCTCTTTGGCTAGGGTAACCTGGCTTGGCGGGCTACCTTTCCAGCCGAGCCAGCTTTTGTTTCTAGTGTAAACGGTTCGCAAAGTCTTGTGAGGAAACGTCTGAAAAGTTGACTTGAGGATAGCCTGCGTAGTAGGCGCTTGGAAGTGATGGGCGTTGGAACGAACGGAGCGGGCGAGAGAGACACGGAGAGTAGAGGGAGGCTGCTTCTTCCATCGCGTGTCTCCCTCGCGTGCCCCATTCTTTCTTGCGCCCATTACTTCCAACCGCCGGCTACGCAGGCTACGAGCAAACGAGCGACCCTTCCACCCGTGACAAGTTTTCCCCATACAAACGAGGACTGATATAGACTCAAGGAAATTATAACTGTTGGAGTAGAGAAACCCTCC
>CALNXI010005043.1:0-18044 GCA_942486025.1 Porites evermanni | reverse complement strand
TTTTCCTCCTCTTTCGCCACCGCCACAATCAGAACGCCTAGACCATGCTATGAACGCCGCATGTTAATAAGTGAAGAAATTGGTATTTTGAGATATTTCCGCCCGGAACGTGGAATGTCATCTACCAGGAGCCTGGCACCAGGCTCCTTTGCATCACTAGGGTCATAGTTGGGGTCATAGGCTCTAGACTAAGAGTAGTCCCCATTTTTCCTCAGAGCGCGCGTGAAAATTACCCCACGCGAGAGAGGTGAAGCACGGCGGCGAGAGAGAAAAATCGCGCCCCCGCGTTTCGATCGCTCTTCTTTCCCTGAGGAAAAATGGAGCCTACTAATAGTCTACATAGGCTCCTGTGCCTGCATTATCTAAGGTGTCCATCTTGCTGAAATTGACCCAAGAAATATGCAGTTATGACACTGTACTGGTAGTCGTACTAGTAACTAATATTGCATGAATCTACACCAATAGCATGTCCTGATTGTACATTATAAGCAGTAAAATCAGAGTACGGTTACAAAGTGAACTATCCCATAAAGTTGAATTTTCCAGTTTTGGCGACTCTTTTCTGGGGCTAGGAACCCATACCATAACCCTGAGGCTAAGTTCTAGGGAACTGTATCAGGGCTAACTAAGTAAAGAAAAGGTAGAGGAAGTCGTTGTATTTGGTTCACGTCTTGCATAAAACTTACAATTATGAAGTTCTGTGTCACAGAAGTGTAGTGAAGGTAGGAAAATGTACAAAGGAGTACGCTGTATTAAAGTGCAGAGTTGTTGTTGTTTTTGTGTCCGTGGGATTCGACTCTTTTCCGTTCCTTTTACCCAAGCGAGAGAAGCGCAGGAGACGCGCGAGGCCAGGGCAAGGAAAAAAATTGAAGCTTCTACTAATTTTTTGCTCGCCTTCGTGCCTCTCTCGCACTTCTCCCGTTTTGCTAAAATGAAGCCGCAACGACTGATAGACAGGCTATTAACGTTTTTAATTTTGTTTTGTGTTTCGTTTCTGTGTTTTTTGTTTGTTTGTTTATGTTTGTTTTTTTTTTTGCCGTTCTCATTACTGGTGCCGTCACCGATGCCAACCAAGAGAGGATAAAGGGGACAGAGAGGGCATCCCCCATACACACCCTATTCCATAGGTAATTCTTCTTGAGTTAGTTTTAAGACCACAGATCACAAGGGGGATTAGACAACAGCCAATCACATAGCGCGAATGTGTTCTGCGTGGATGACCCACGCTCAGAGCTACGCGTCCTTCACGAATTGACGAAGGAAAAAATTGTGGAAGACGCGGAGAGCGATACTGCCATTCGTTTTGTCGACGAAAACGATTAAAGAGAGATTTCTGGTAAAGCTGTGTCAGTGGAAAGGAAATTAAAAAAGAATCGCCCTTCCTCTCTTGTATAGAGCTGGCAGTACAGCAGGGAAATCCTTAACACACTGAATATTCTCTAAGAAACATTTATAATGTACAGTTTGAAGAAAGCAATTTCTGGTTTGTTGGTTTGATATTTATTCTTTTATTAGTCTTTTATTATTCAACAAAAATAACACTTGGCGTCCTACTTGCTTTATCGTACAAACGACCGGTTTCAATAGACCGGCGAAATTTCTCATTTTATTAAAGCACTGAGGTTACGACAACTTCGAATTAAACTGATTTCACGGGTTGTCAAAGAGTCCAGCGATTCCTTTTTCCCGGGTGAGCGCCGACTCATTGCGCTTCAATGTTCAGAAATGCTCTCGATCTCTTTACGCTTTCATTGCCTTTCACCCGACATGTTTTGCACGACGTTTAGTCATGCAAAACCTCCACGAAACATCCACGCGGCGCGCGAGGTAACTTTATCCCGATTCTAAAAATAACTCGAGACGAATTACCTATGGAATAGGGTGTGTATGGGGGATGCCTTCTCTGTCCTCTCTATCCTCTCTTGATGCCAACGCTTTCTGAGAGGGTGCTTGCTATTGTGCCAAAATAACCGGAAATGTTGGTCTCAGAACCTTCCGCCCGGAAAAACGTGGTACGTCCACAGAGCTGGTCAGTCTAACTGGTCGGACGGGTCTCACTAGGGTCTTTGAATAAATCTAAAAAAGACGCACTACAGAATGAGAAGCACAGTCAAACCAGTATTAAGAAGTCACCCCTTGGGAATGGCTTAATGACCGTTTAATGCACTGGTTGACTGTTTAATACATGTTTATCAAACGTCAGAGTTATTGTAGAAAATCAGTGAAGGTAGTCAAAGAGCGAAATATCTACCCCACGACAAATTGACCTCATGCTGTTTCTAACTTTTCTTTAGCCTGTTCCAGGCTCCGAGATGGTGGCCCGCCACCGCCCCCTTTCCCCAGTCGTGCGCGTCTTATTTTCGCTTTGCTCGTTTTAATGCGTTCCCATTATACTATTTGAGAACCTGGCACAGGCTACCTTTTCTTGGGCCAAAAGAAAAAAGTTAAAGACCACTGACGCCATACACAGTGCGAATTGTTGCACTATTGTGGTACGTGTTCTCAAAATGATCGTTTAATGTCTTTAATGGAGGTACAATCGTAAAGACAATAAAAATAATTTACTGGGACCTTGGAAAAGGCGAGTGCAACCGCTTAATACGGGTGACCGCTTGATACAGATCAGTTTTAGTAACTGTAATTAAGGGGAATGATTTCGGGGACTGACCTTGGTAATTGACCGCTTAACAGTGGACACTGGCCCGCAACCTCGTCCCCAGGGCTTTTCCCATTTTTTTTAAGGAAAAAGCCCTGAGGACGAGGTTGAATGGGCCGGGGGTGTCCGTGGGAAGTCGGTGCCCGTGGTAATGCGGGCTTTGACTGTAATCAATATTTTGGTCAAGACATAAAAGGAAAGCTTCTATCCGTTTAAAGCTTTGTTTGATTGATGTCGTCGTGGCTTTGTTCCAGTGATTAGATATACTGGTTTATAATCAATCGGTTTGGCAAGAAGAAAGCACACATAATGCGAATTTGCGATCAGGTGTTCTTTTTTCCTTTTCTTTCCTTTCCTTTTTTTTTTTGTTGGAAAACACCGCCTTATGGCAGGTTTAATAATAGAGAGCTTTAGATTTGAGGATGCGGATGACATTTTAAGTTATCGCATCCATTCTCTAAGAAATAGACACCCCGGAAACCTTTATCGTTCTTTTTTTTTTTTCACAACAGAAGTTAGAACGCTTATTTTCGGTTAAAGGAGGTGAAGCCCTCTCCCGATAGCTAAATGATAAAATTCCTATCAGTCCTATCATTCGATAACTTGTTTTCGCTACTACGACATTTCGAAGTAGAATGAAGGTATCAATTTTTCCCGCCAAAAAAACGTTGGTTCGCGCGCGCGCACTACTTAGTATTTAGAAAATCTCGTTGTCGTTGTCGTTCTTGTCTTAGAATCTAAAGCTCTCTGTTATAATACCTAATTTTGTGACAAGCTCAATAGGATAGGGAGTAGGTTTGGCTAATTTATACCTAGATCTGTACAAACCTGGTTGCCGTTACATAAGCTGTCGTGGAATCCTTTCTTTCTGTTTCTGTTGTGCTTTTCTAAGTCCTTGAAGAACAGCCCCTGGCGGTACCCGCTTGCTTAAAAGATCATTAACAGCTTACCGCCCTAAACACCCAAATTATAAACTCTCCAGGCCCAAGATAAGATAATAGTGCTGTCTCGCAGTGAAAAATTATGTAAAATACGCGCGAGGGCTAGGGAGGGCTCCCGCTTACTTTTTTTTTTACACGCCACCGTCCCCTCCCCTAGATCGCGCTTGTGTTATAACCGCTTGGCTTGTTTTCTTTGCGCGACGACCGTACCATTTGGGTCATCTGAGAGCCGGTCAAAGGGTACCCTAAGTAAGGATATTAAACAAAGCAGCACGTTTAGATTAGCAAAACAAAAACTTGTTGCAGGTGCATCACGAATATACAGTATCTTACTTCATCACCTGCAAGACTCCGCGTCTTGCGAAGTAGGCCTGCCCGGCGCAAATTTTATTCTTTTTTTCTGATGTTAGAAATAACCAACGCCGCTATGATTCCTTACGCTTCTTGGTGCATGTTTACACAACTAAACAAAAGTGAGAAAAATATTTGCTTTATTTGTGTTGGAGCTAAAGTTATCATCGGTTAAATGGCCTTATTCACCCGACAAAAAAGAGTTTTATTCTCCTAAGACGATTACTTGCTAGACATCAAGAAGAATAATAGGTGTGGACCTTCTTTATGAGAGGGGAAAATAGTCACTTGGGTAAACCAATGTTTACATTGGAACTACGAAAGCTTTTGTCCCGGGAACGGGGGAAGTGGTGGGCTCTCATTTTAGTGGTATAAAAAATGACGGGAATGCTCGTCTGAAAATTGGAATTGCCAGTAATCCACTAAAGGAGACCGGTCTTGGCGTTGCTCAGACTTTATTTGACTTTTTCTTTTTTACTCCAACCAAGAATGACGACATATGTTGTTTTTATAGAGGTATTTCTTTGCGCCTAAATCTAAGCGATACACCTTCACGGGTAAAATATCCGCTACCTTCTGTCCGTCTATAACTCGAGCCAAGAATGTGCTGCCAACACGTCTCTATTTGGATCACACGCGAAGAACGGAACGCGAGACCGAAGGGAGCGCAAGGGGTGATGGAAAGGAGGTAAACGTCCCGTCTAATTTCGTGCCAAGATCTCGCTAGTACTGTGTCTAACCTTTGGCCGCAGAAGATCAGTATACAAGATTAGAGTGATTCTTAACACCCGCTACGGGTCTAAATTTGTTCGATTTTAAGCACTACAACAATAAAGTGTTGAGCAATAGTTACAAAAATTATAAACCAGAAGAAGAAATGACAATCAGAGAAAGCAAAAATATACATTTATCTCAAAATGCTCCAGCTTTTATGAAACAAAATCTTCTCAGTTGTATCGGTGTTTGGCCCGATTATCACCCATTTTCTGTGTCTGCGTTCACTCGAGTATAGGAGGATACCACATTCTCCCCTGGCTAAATAGAATGTAGTAGTCCTGTGATGATGCACAACAAATTCTCATCACTAGGTTTGACTGTAAAAACAGGGGTTTTTCTCGGTGTTGTGAAAACTGCCCATCATAACTCGTCACTTTTAGAAGAGACGAGAAACTGGGGCGAGTTTAATTTCAAAAAGACTTCTGGGAGTATAACCAGGGAACAGGAAAATGGCCAATAGCTGACCGCCGCGTCCCCACCAACTACACCAGAAATAAAAGGCCATTTCCGAGTTCCCCCTGGACTCTGTATCAAAACGAGGTTAAGTGTTCAGCCTTTGATATGGGAATAAATTTTCAATCTCATGTAAATAAAACTCATTTTCCCAAGACGGGTTGTGCACTTCGCCTTATTTTGACAATGAGGCGTTTTGGAACTTGGAAGTGGCCTATTGCGGAACACGTTCTATAATATAACCAAAGCGTTGAAATGTTGGTTCGTTAACTGTTCCTCGGAAAAGAATACAACTTAAAATCAAGTTTCACCAGCCTTAATTGGTAATAAATTACTGCGCTTGTGTTGTACTCTGAGTTTTTAGGTTATTGTGAAGTGTCTTTTCAATAGGCCACTTCCGAGTTCCACAAACCCTCCAAGCAGACTTCAAGATACCCTCTTATTCAGTTCCCCAAAAATCTTTCCGCACTGTCCTTTCCGAGAAAGGATGAACAAAATTTTTTTTATCACCCATGCTGTAGCTGAAATAAAAGCTTTGAAAACAAAACGTTATGAGACTGTTAAAAAACCAACAAAACCAGACATATGCGATGGCAAACTGCAACCAAGATACAAATAATTTACAATATCCAAACTTAATGTAAAATGACTATAGTTTTTTATGGCATAATTGTTCAAACTGAGAGGCGATACATAGGACGCCCACATGGTCCAGTACCGTTCACGGTAAATAGAGACCTTTAGAGGCAAAGACGAGGACGAGTACCGGTACAAAAATTTAACTAAAAATTGTTTCGCGTATTGTTGCAAAATATGCACAACGAAAAGTTTCATTGTGTTTTACCCCCCCCCCCCCCCCGTTTTTGTTTTTCCCCCCCCCCCCCCCGGGGCGATGTAACGGAGGGTTTTTGGCGTTACGAGTTTACGGGGCTTATATTTGGAGGGGCTTATACAAGGAGAGCTTATTTTCGGAATTTTGCGGTATTTTTATTGAAGGAGGTTAAGCCCTCTCACGATCGCAAAATAGCAAACGTCCAAACATTTGACAGCTCACTGCCGCCAATACGACACTTTCGCTAAAAATCGTAGTAGAATAACGACGAAATCTCGTACTCGTACTCGTTCTCGTCTTAGAATCTAAAGGTTCTATCATGTGACCACTGACGACGAAAACGTCTTCGCAGGAAACACAGTGTCTCTTCACGTTTTCCTTAATACTTGAAGATTACGTAAGATGCAACGCAATAATGCATGCATGTGCTTATTGCTTGTATTCCTGTAGGCATCTGCGGGACACTACTTATCCCAACTGAATAGGATAATTTTCCACATCGGCGAGAAGGGAACGGCCGATGTCATCTCCTTACTCCCCGCCCTCTCCTCCCTCCTCGTGGTTTTCCTCTCCCCCTCATGGGGCTGTCTCCTGGTGGGTAGGGCCCTCTTTCATCGTCATGCCAGGGCCCATCTTCAAAATTGTCATCTGGTCCTCTCCAACTTTCCGGGGGCCCTTGATCCACTAGACAGAAAAAGAGAGACAAACCCATGATCAATACTCCTAAGTGGAACTTTGAAAGAAGTCGAAATGAATAAAGTAACAGTGGCTGCCATATCACCACGGAAAACAAAACCTTTTCCACTCGGGATCGAGGGAGTTCTTTTTCCCTTTGTCCGACCCTCTGCATTTTAATAGGCCCTTTGCAGCCAGCCATTCACGTGGTACAAAACCGCCATGCTGGAGAGCAAAAGTCGCACAGGGACCAGACAAAACAAAAGGCATACATAATTTTAAATGGTAATTTCCCTTGTTTGCCTTGTCCCAGTGCGACTTTTGCTCTCCAGCATTGCGGTTTTGTACCACGTGAATGGCTAGCTGCAAAGGGCCTATCGCTCAACTGCTTAAATTCGACGCGTTCTCATTTATGTGTCCTTAATTAGTTGTCACATTTGTGTAAGAAAGATCTTTTGAGACGAACTTGATCTATTAAGAATGTTTTCTGTACATTCTAAGGTTTTTGAGGGCTTTACTGAATTAGCTGCGTTCACTATGACTGTCGGAAATGACATCTTAATCTTACATCGATTATAAATTGTTTGAAAGGTTGAAGGTTTATAGACGGTGTTCAGCATCCCCACTTCCCCTCAAAAAAAAAAAAATGGGGGAAGAGGGGAGGGGTGGTTGTACAGGAGCTAGGGGGTGGAAAGTTCCCCTACCTTGTATTAAGTTCTTACCTGGCCCCCGTCTCCAGTCATCTTCAGGTCGTATAGCCTTAGGAGGCCCCCTGTCACCGTCCCTAAATCCCTCTTGTTCCCCTGACCGCTTCCTGCCTCGCCTGTCAGGAGTCCCTTTCCATGAATCATCATCAAGACCGAAATCAAACCCTGCCTGTCCTATAGGCAGCGGCGGGGGACTGAGACTCATTAGGGGACGTATAGCTGGTTTATTATCGTTTGTTTCAGGTGGCGGCGGCGGGCCTGGGCCTCTCATCATGCGTGGATCACGTGGTTCGTCTCTCGGTGGTGGCCCTCGAGGATCATGGGGGTGTTGAGGTGTTCCCCAGCTATCACGCCTTTCGAAGAGACCTGAATCAAGTTCAAAACAGAGATTGCAGATGTTGTATACTGTGGCTCAACTCTTACGAAGCCTCTACTAGTAAAAGAGTTACGTGACAAAGCTTCTTGCCTCTAGAAAGCCATTTTCTCAACAAACACATTAGACTAACTTATCGAGACCTTAAGAGACACCGCTCAGTTAACGTGAACGGTTGATTACCCGCGCCCGTACTCGTATATACGGGTAAACTGCATCTTAAAGGAGCTAGTTTGTCTGGCTATTTGCCATCTTTCTAAAAAGCTAAAATTGATTTCCAAAATAATGGTCCAATTTTGCTATTTTTAAAAGAGTATATTTAGGCATTGAACCTGTTTCTTGTCGTCTGTTGCTATGGATGACAAGAATCGACGTATAATGAAACTTTGAAAAAACCGGGCCAACTTTTTCAAGCTTTTAATAATGCTGTATCTGCAAAAATCACTGAGATATTATCTCGGGCAACCAACGACTGTTTTCCGTAAAATATCTGTTCGGAGAACCAAATATTGCCTAGAACTTTCCATTACTTGAGGACAGCTAAAAATTTCTAGATGACCATCCCATTCCATCTTATGTCTAATTAATTCCCTACAATCTACTGAAGATCAATTTTTCACATTTCACTGCTCAGGTTAGGCTATTTTTGGTAGCAAAAAGGAAACCTAAGATTTTCGGATTCAAAACTGTGATGGGGAGAGGAATCAGAAAAATCCTCACTTTCGTAATACGTTAAATTGCGTCTAAAATTTTCGGGAAAATAATACTGAAGCCCTTACATTTAGAAAAGACTCAAGTTCCCCTAGGATAACAGAACAGATACAAATTTTATAGCGCCGCTTAGAATGCATTCCTAGAGAAAGTGTTTCAATGTATTTAGGAGGAAACAGTCGTCGTGTGCCCCTGCATTATTAGGGTTAGTGCGCCCTGATTTTTTTTTGGATATCTTCTCCATACCTATTAAGCAGCATTTTGTACATACGAGTCTCGCGAGAACGCGCGAGCCAGCGGCGAGCCTCCTTTCCTCGGCCTCTCGCTCGCGCGTTCTCGCGAGGCTCGCTTCGCTTGCTCAAATAGGAGAGCTTGCTCGCAGGCCATGCCAAGAAACACAACTTGTACAAAAGAAACGTGAAGGATTCTCTAACCATGTTGTTCATCAGGCCTTCGGCCTTGTGGCGGCTCATCTGGAGGTCCTCCCCAGCGAGGGTCTCTATTCTCATTTCTTCCTGGGTTATTACTCTTGAAACCTCTCGACGAAAGGTTGTGAATAAATGGATGATGGCCTCCTGGATTGGACCCTTGCATATCGGGACCATGATGCGGAGGCGAGTCATGACCACGCCCTCTTGAGGGACCTCTTCGAAATCCTCTTGAACTTAGATCATGAGGATGTCGTTGGTTATTATCTCCCATGTCAAATCTCGGCGACAATTCATTCCTGTTCTCTTCACGTTCATTGGGTGGTGGTCGCCATGGCCCCTGGTCAAGCCTGGGATCCTTGGTAGGCGCAGAACCTTTCAAAAGACAGGGCAAGATGTTATTGAAGGGATCTGTGTTCCACGAAAATTACTGCTGTTTCAAACTCCTCATTGGAAATGAAAAGACCCAACGGTTACGAATGTAAAACACACAAGGACCTAGTCCATCCATAGTAAATGATAGTGTCATGAAACTTAGTTTTAAATGTGCAACCTTTGCCTCTGTGGATGAAATTCTATGGTGTTACCATTGAAATGAAACCTCTTCACAAGAACTTTCACACGATACTGTTTATTTAGTACGTAGTTCTAACTTTTGAGTCTGTGAATGAAATCCTATGGTGTTACCATTCAAATAAAACCTCTTCAGCAGTACTTTCACATGGCACTATTTATTTAGTATGTAGTTCTAACTTTTGAGTCTGTGAATGTAATCCTATGGTGTTACCATTCAAATGAAACCTCTTCAGGGGCACCCAACGAGAATATAGTTCAAAACCACTAAAACAGCATTGTTAAACGTACTTTGGTATTTAAACGGTAGATATAGGCATATTTTTATCCCCTAAAAATTTTTCATCTGTTCGGATTTCCTAGCTGAAAGTCTAGTGATCCGAAAATTATAGGGATCAAGACTTACCTTTTCGAAAATTTCAGCCAGAAAAAAGGCTCCCGAAAATTTTAGGTGACCTTTTTAGGGTAAAAATCCGTTAAAAATAGGCAATTATACCATATTTTAGATGTTCGAAAATCCTAGGAGAAGCAGGCAAGCAAGAAATTTTACAACCAATGTTCCGAAAATTCTAGATCTCAAATCGTCTCGGAACAGATATTTTTCCGAAAATTGTCGTTGGGTGCCCCTGCCTCTTCAGCAGTACTTTCACATTGTACTATTTGTTTAGTATGTTGCCTAACTTTTGAGTCTGTCAATGAAATCCTATGGCACCATACTACCATTCAAATGAATCCTTTTCAGCACTGCTTTCACATGGTACTATTTATTTAGAACGTAGGTCTAATTTTTTGAGCCTGTGAATGAAATCCCATGGTGTGTGACCATTCATATGAAACCTCTTCAGCAGTGCTTTCACACGGTACTATTTATTTAGTATGTAGTTCTAACTTTTGGGTCTACGGACAAAATCCTACGGTGTGACCATTCAACTGAAACCTCGTTTATTTTCACACGGTACCATTTGTTTATCAGTATTTCACAAACTCAAATTGGAATTTTGGTCAAATGTTCACCTCAGTTTATAACTGGCTGCTGTTCAACTGAGACGCATGGTTGGGTATGTCTGTTTAGCATTCGTAGTGATCCTTTAATTTCCAGGCGAAGGCGAAGTGAAGAAGTAAGGAATTTTGGTTACATATAACATCACAGAGGTGAAAGAGGAGAGGCAAACTGGGGCCCGAATGAGACGATCGCGGAGAAATAAATGGTCGCACCGTAGGTTTCACATCACTTGAAATGACTTGAACAGACCAAAAGCATTGAAAATCGGACGTTTTACAGCTGTTAAGAAAATGGCACTTTCCTCCACCAATAGCATTGGTGTAATGCGCATACCTTGAAAAGGGAAGTCATCTCCCCTTGGAGCACCACCTTGTGAATTAGGGCCAGCCTGTGGTCCACCAGATCCCTGCATCAATTGCTGGGGTTGCTGTGGTGCAGGTCCAAGCAATCCAGGACGTGAGTCTATTTCCATGTTCCTTGGTGGGGAACCCAAGATTCCCTGAGGTCCATTAAACCTATCCCCGGGTGGGCCCCTGAAATCTCTCCCACGTCCAAGATTGTTAGGGCCCTGGTCATGCCAGTTTGGAGGTTTAAAATCGCCAGGAGGGCCCCGGCGCTCATCCCAAGAGTCTCTCCCTGGTCCTGGCCTTCTGCCATCCCCTCGGAGTTGTCCATGACCAAATGGATCCCTCTGAGGACCATCAAAAGGCCTTTGTCCTGGTTCTTGCTTAAAGCTATTAGGCTGTAAAAGTCTTTGAGGAGCAGGGGGGTCAAAAGGCCCTTTGTGGTTCCTGTCACCAGGCCTCCCCGGTTGAAAAGGAGGGGCATCTGGTCGAAGCACTGAATTCCCATTTTCAGCAGCCGAGTTTATTTCCCCCAGAGACCCTAATCCTGGAATTGAGGGACTGGATTTGAAGTTAGGAAGAGTGAATCCAGGATTTTGTGATTCTAACTGCCTTGGAAGAATAGGGGTGGTCTTTTTAGCTGGTAAATTGCCAAATCCAAGCGATGGCCCTACAGGAAGGGAGAAGAGGTAATAGGAAGTGTAAAAAAATAAATACACCACTCCCGTTTACCTTATTAATACGAAATTCAGTACATCAGTCATATTAAAGCATAATCGTCAAATCAGTTAGTAAGAATTTAAAAAAACTAGTGCCCAAGATTAGTAATCAATCTTGCACAAGCAGATTACTTCCCTGCCCTTGTTTCGTATGTAAAACGAGAAGCTTTATTCTGAGCCCAGGTACAGACTAGCATAAATAATATTGCTTTTTGCTTCTCTCACAAAGGATATGGTCCGCAAATGAGTATGCATTCTCCAAGCTCCCAAAATATCTCTCCCTCTCTCCTTTAAAACAAATCGCTCGCTGCAGTTTTTTGCAAAGTCATTTATGTTGTAAGGTCACTGAATTCCTCTTTCGCACAATAGCTAACTTTGATTTGGACCAACCTTTTTCTCCCAAGTCATATCTATCAATGTCTGGGAAATCTTCAGCTGGGTTCAATGTAGTGTCCATTCCTGGAATAGCTGTACTCACAACCGGAGGGTGGTCACCATCTGAAAATAATATAAAGGCATTAACACCATTACCCTGCATCATCAAATTAATAAATCTCTTTGGCTTGTACGTGTTTTTTTTTTCAATGAAGGTCTAAGGGAAGTTTGCCCCTTTGCCTTTTCATAAATCATGCATAGATATGTATAGGTGCAGATCGCCCCCGTGGGATTGAGATGAAATTTGAACGAACCTGCTCTCTAGAGTATTATGACATGAACTGCATTGGGAAAACAAAACATTCAAGCTAAAGAGGTCTATTAACCCAAAATGGTTTTGGTCAGAGACTAGAAGATCCATTGATAGCTGTCTACCATAGGTGAGCTGCTGTGTTAAAAGAAGTTAACTTACAGACAATAGTACCATCTTTCTCAAAGAAAGTTTGGCTTATGGGATTTTAAAAGTGACAACGAAGAGTATAAAATTATTATTTTAGCATGTGGGCTCCTATAAAATTGAAACATGCTCTTCTTTAACTGTGAAAGGTATCTTTCTACAAAACTGATAAATCTTAAAGTTACAAAGCTGTAATCCAGACAACATGAATTTTAAACTCCCGACTCCCACATACATACACTCCAAATGACAAACTCATCAATGAAAACTCCAAGAAAGAGATATAAGTGAGGTACCACTTCCACAATGTAATGTTGACTTACCAGCATCATCCTCTGTGTCCAGAATATTTAAATTGTATTTATCCCTCATTCTGTCACCCAGTCGATTACGAGTCCAAAATTTACTGTCAGATGAAAAGACAGTGATAAAAATAAGTTCCAGCTGTGACATAATAAATAAAATGATGATGGGTAACTTTCTAAAACCTGTGGTACGTGCTGGGGGGGGGGGGGTACTCCCTGTGATGGCCATAAGGGGAGGCTCCGCCCAAAGGGGGTATCTTTTTCAGGCTTCAGGTATATGAAAGGGTAGGGATCTCACTAGTTGAAGAATATAAAAAGGTTTGCGAAATCTGTCATTTGGGTCTGTGAAAGAGCCCAAAAGGGCTAACAGATGAATTTTATGCCTCTATAAAGTTGAGAAAATATACTATTTTTGTGATTGATTCTTATTTAAGAGACAGTGCATTTACAGCAGTTAAAAGGGATGCAAAGTTCTAAACAAGGTATGTGAAAGGGGTACAATTTGTCAATAGAAAGTATACAAAAGGGGTATCTTTTTCGTGAAAATTAGTATATGAAGGGTAAGCGGTTGGACCTCAGGGCGGAACCTTCCCATATAAACATTTGTTGAGTACCTCTGGGGGTACACCCTGCCTCAAAAGACCCATTACCATATGAAAATAATGTGCATCAAAGGCTCCTGCCTTAGCAAACTTAACTTAACTTAATGCTAAGTCCAGGAACATGCCAGCGATGCATGCTCTAGCACCTCTATATATCGCTTTTCCACTTGAATAACTTGTGCTGTGATTGCACTACAATATAAGCTGTTTTACCTGGAGTGATCATTAGATCCAGAGCACAGTATGTGACCTAATGGATGCCATGCTAGACTCCACACCATTCCTTCATGAGCCATCTCCATATTCCCTACATCTTTCTCAGCACTTAAATGATAAAACAACAAAACAAAATAATATGTAATTCCCAAATAGTGCCAGTTTGAATAGGCAAAAGATCATCCCTGTTGCCTTAGGGCACTTCCCATTTGTCAGAACTGACTGGGAAGATCATTCATGTCGTAACGAAAATGTCACTCTTAATTTATAGCATCCAGCAAAATCAATCAAACCCTAATAGTAGGTACAAAGGAGATGGTTTTCATTACAAACTCTTGGAAAAAGATTATTTCATTGCAAGATCAGAGGAGGGTATCCAAAAACATTTTTGAATATCCCTGAAATTTAGTTTAGTGGCAAAATGCAGTGTACATTTCACTAAAAAATCAGCCAGTTAAAAAGTGATATACGATCCTGTCATTCAATCATGTAAGAATTTCAGTCTCAAACAAGCATCAGGTCTCATGGGGTGGGGGGGGGGGGGTCCGGATCCCCCAGACCCTCTCCCTGGATCCACCACTGATTTCCTGTTTTACAACTGTGAATGCTGTACTCACCCAACAACCCAGAACATCATGGAACCATCTGATCCACCACTGACAAACAATGACTCATGAATAGGATGCCAGCTGATTGCTACGAAAAAAAACAAATACACTAAATTGACATGCCAAGCAACATAACTTCACTACTAGCTAGATACAAATTATTAAGAAGTGGAACTCCCAGGTGAGGGGTATGACTGGAAGAGAGGTGCAGAAAAAGGGATGATTATTCTCCACTAGTCAGTGACAAAAAACTTTAGAGAGGGCTCGGCATAAGGAGGGTCTAAAAAACTGCAAAACCAAACAGGAAAATGTAACATCGCATAAAAATGTACCAAGATTAATTGATGAAGACTGCAAAAGCATGTGACTACAAGGTGTAAACAAAACCTGCATTGGATCAACTAGAGCTGACACTTAAGGCTGCAGCTGGGGCTGATTCCCAGCTATAATTTTGAGCTTGACCCCTGACCACTTTCATGGGGAAAAAAAATGAAAATAGAATCAACTAAAGAACTTTCTAGCATATCCATTCTCTAGCTACCCATTAACTGCATATATCTGGCAACTTGAAATCTAAGGAAAAGGGGTTGCAGGAGTTGATACAGTGCAGGTTAATATCCTTGATGCTGATCAAATGCACAAACTCTTAATGCCCCCTCCTTGGAGAAACTGAAATACCTCAAAAAGAAATAGCTAAAGGGGCTATAAAATTTACCAAAAAATGTTGTCACTGAACTTTCCATAGGGAGGTTTTGAATGGGACAATTTTACGTGGATGAATAAGAAATTGAAGGAACAAAACAGGGACATTGTGAAGAAGAGGTGGCCATAGGTATTTCAGGTTTAACTCAAATAGACCATTTGCCCCCTATTTTCACTTTTTTAAAGGGTGAATTGGACTTACCCGTAGCCTCCCTCTTGTGACCTCGGAATGTTTGCATTTCTTTCATAGCACGGATATCAAACAGCTTTAATAGATGGTCACGTGATGCAGTTAATAGCCAGTTTCCATTTTGGTTCCATCTGATCTGCATAACTGTNGTAAGAATTTCAGTCTCAAACAAGCATCAGGTCTCATGGGGTGGGGGGGGGGGGGTCCGGATCCCCCAGACCCTCTCCCTGGATCCACCACTGATTTCCTGTTTTACAACTGTGAATGCTGTACTCACCCAACAACCCAGAACATCATGGAACCATCTGATCCACCACTGACAAACAATGACTCATGAATAGGATGCCAGCTGATTGCTACGAAAAAAAACAAATACACTAAATTGACATGCCAAGCAACATAACTTCACTACTAGCTAGATACAAATTATTAAGAAGTGGAACTCCCAGGTGAGGGGTATGACTGGAAGAGAGGTGCAGAAAAAGGGATGATTATTCTCCACTAGTCAGTGACAAAAAACTTTAGAGAGGGCTCGGCATAAGGAGGGTCTAAAAAACTGCAAAACCAAACAGGAAAATGTAACATCGCATAAAAATGTACCAAGATTAATTGATGAAGACTGCAAAAGCATGTGACTACAAGGTGTAAACAAAACCTGCATTGGATCAACTAGAGCTGACACTTAAGGCTGCAGCTGGGGCTGATTCCCAGCTATAATTTTGAGCTTGACCCCTGACCACTTTCATGGGGAAAAAAAATGAAAATAGAATCAACTAAAGAACTTTCTAGCATATCCATTCTCTAGCTACCCATTAACTGCATATATCTGGCAACTTGAAATCTAAGGAAAAGGGGTTGCAGGAGTTGATACAGTGCAGGTTAATATCCTTGATGCTGATCAAATGCACAAACTCTTAATGCCCCCTCCTTGGAGAAACTGAAATACCTCAAAAAGAAATAGCTAAAGGGGCTATAAAATTTACCAAAAAATGTTGTCACTGAACTTTCCATAGGGAGGTTTTGAATGGGACAATTTTACGTGGATGAATAAGAAATTGAAGGAACAAAACAGGGACATTGTGAAGAAGAGGTGGCCATAGGTATTTCAGGTTTAACTCAAATAGACCATTTGCCCCCTATTTTCACTTTTTTAAAGGGTGAATTGGACTTACCCGTAGCCTCCCTCTTGTGACCTCGGAATGTTTGCATTTCTTTCATAGCACGGATATCAAACAGCTTTAATAGATGGTCACGTGATGCAGTTAATAGCCAGTTTCCATTTTGGTTCCATCTGATCTGCATAACTGTGCTCTTGTGAGCATGCCTAGGGTAAAAGGGGTAAGAAGAGCAACATTATGAGAAGAATGCTCGTCACTCGACTTTTAAGTATGTGGACAAAATCCTATTGTGAATTCAGCAGTACTTTCACATGGTACTATTATTTACCGAAGTATTTAGTACAAACCTCTACCTTTTGAGTTTGTGGATGAAATCCTTAAGTGTTACCATTCAAACGAAAATCTCTTCAGCAGTACTTTCACACGGTACTATTTATTTAGTACGTAGTCCTGACTTTTGAGTCTGTGGGTGACATCCTATGGTGTTACCATTCAAATGAAACCTATTCAGCAGTATTTTCACATGGTTATTAATTTAGTATTTAGTTCTAACTTTTGAGTCTGTGAGTGAAATCCTGTGATGTGATCATTCAAATGAACATCTCTGGCAGAGCTTTGAATTGCATAATACTGTTAATTTCTTGGGATTTTACAAATATAAGAAAAGTATACCTTTCGTAATTATTGTTTTCTTCACCAAATAAAAAAGTAAAAGGGTTAAGTGTTTAATGAAAGAGTAAGAATTACTGAAATGTTGCAATTTTGGCAAGATAATATTTGGGGGGGAGGGGGGTGAGGGGGGTTATTTTTGTGATTTTAAAAGGCTTATGTAAAAAAGGGCATAAAATTTTGCTATTGAAGTGTTTCCAACTTTATTATATTTCTCAAAAAGTCTGAACTTTTTAAAATTTTTAGATAAACTGGAACTTTGCAGATTAATGTTATTTCACAACAGGAGATACCAGTAAAACCATTTAATAATAGTTTGTATATTTGTCGACATATGTCCCGTACAAGATATTTTTCTTATTTGTTAAACATTTTTTGCTGTGATTTGAATTTTCGATATGGGTATTAAATTTCAGGTGTTTAAATTTTGCAAGGATTTTTATTCGTGGGGGTTTAATTTTGCTATTTTTTTTACAATCATGAAAAACAAAATGAAACGCCTGTGAAATTTAGTTCCGATAAGATACTCACAGGGTTGTCAGTGCACTGCCAGTGCGAGGGTCCCAGAGTTTAATTGGCTGTTGACTGTCCTTGCTACCAGACACTACAAGACTCTTAGTTGGGTGCCAGTCCACACATTTGACATCAGCTCCATGTCCTGAAAGTAAGCAAAAATTAAGAATTTTGTTTTGACCGCATTACCCCAGCAACAACATTGAGGCCCTGATAAGGGAAAAATTCTAGTGACATGTGAACCTTGAAACAGTGACTGAGACAGATGCAATGGGGACAAACAACACAAATATGGGTTGGAACTGGAACAGTGCCAAGGCAAGCCCTTCTTCTCCATACACAAAATAACATTAAATTCAGAATAAAAACATACACAGCCCTCCCCCCATGAGAGGGCATTGACATTGTTCATGGATGCAACTCTCGATTTGTTTAATGATTACATGGTGAAACAATGATTTGGGGTCACGTACCTGCAGGGAATCGAACTCGGAAACCTCCACACAGAAGGCTGTGCTCTAACTGACTTTGCTAATCCTTGCTTTTTTATAAAGCTTTGGGTAGACGATTCTTCAAAGACCAGTTTTGGGTTTTAGGGCTCTTTCCATGTCAGAACTGGCCGGCCAGACTATTGCCGGACCAGTCAGTTAGCAAATGAAATCAGGTTTTTCCAAAGGGTTTTTGCTGAAAAAATCATGCATCTCCTTTGTGCAATTTAGGATTTGACTGATCTTGCTGAATAGTTT
>CALNXI010005042.1:0-13991 GCA_942486025.1 Porites evermanni | reverse complement strand
ACGTCCAACGTTATATTCTAAGTTATGTTTTAAAGGCATGTGCCGCAAAACGTAACCGAGTAGTGCTTTCGTGGTTTTTCAAACCAAGGTCTTCCCACAAATGTCCTTAATTAGCTTCTTTTTTTAAATCTTTTTCATTCTTAAGGGTGCTCAAGTTCCGTAACATAACGAAAACTCCAAGTTTTGCACGGTTTTGAAGGATACCGGAAAAAAATATAAGGAGAACCACAGGAAAACAGACGTTTGTTATGCCCCATTTAGAATCAATCACTTATCAGGGATTTCGGACACACGTGCGAAAAAAGTTCTCTTAAATGGCGTGCGTATAGGCTGGATGGACGATGAGAAATCAATCCTCGTGACAGGCACTTTATGAAGTTATTCATCTCTTTTTGTTCCTCCAAATGATCAATTATGCAGTGAAAACAAAAGACTCAGTGACGGTGCGTTGTGCTGGTGGTTATTCAATTAGCAACAAAAGTTACCAAATAGGTCTCAAACAATTTAAATTGCACTAAATCGAAGGACAACTGACTGATCCATCGCATACAAGTTCAACATGGAAGGCTTCACATTGAATAGGTAACTGTAACATTATTTCTCTTTCATTCTTTAAGAAGGATTAACGTTTCAATTAAAAATTTGAGCCTTCATTTCGAAGAATCTAGAAATTTTTTCTTCTTGAAGAAGTACAGCTGAATAGTTTCGTACAATTAGTGGTATATTTTTTCAATTCAATTTATTGTTAGATAAAGACAAACTGCTATACAGTGTATGTCAGAATAATCCCCAGGAAACGAAATATTTAAGACGGAAGCAAAATAAGCTATACTGAAGCAAATCGTGCAACAGGACGTTATCACTACTGTCCAGTTAGTTTTTTACGCGTAACTCGGCTGGTCCAGCGTTAACTGATGGTTGAAAAATTTCGTATTGTCTCCAGGTATTGTCTTGTTTACAAATTAAACAAATGGTGCAATGTTAAATTCCGTGGTTATAGAAGTTTGTAAGGGCAGGCACAGGCATTGCATTCACACGTTCGAAGTATTAGTGATCAGTTAAGTCGGCTCAGTCATAAACAGTAAGAAACAGGAAAAGCTTTAATTGCTAATTCTCGCTTAAATTTAAAAGAGAACCACTAAGCACTGAAGCAGCTTGCAGCACAGGAAGCAGCCGTACAAGAAAATGATGCCTGGTCGTTTTTATTTTGAACAGTCTAGCACTTTTTAAACTTCTCAGTTCCGCAGATAAAGTGGAAATTAAACGAACTTCCTGTGATATCAAAGTAAAGAGCATCATTACAAGAAATTACGGTTCAGGCTGTTGCCATTTTTTCTTTTTGGGCCTGACAATTTCAGTTTTTACCACGGCCGACTTAATCGCTTTCTCATGATCGAATAGATCATTATCGTGTGAGGAACATGCAACTCATTTCTATGAAAATTCTTCTCTACAGACGTTCTACAGAGTTAAAATGACTTTTTCACTCCCACATACCGATTATATCATATTCTTGTAAGAGTTTTTCTTTGATTGCTAGACGCTTCATATTTACTTATAGTAACATTCTATGTTTGTTTCTGCTTTCGTTGCTGTATTTCCGATATTGCCTTTAAGTGGGCGATCAACGAAAACTGCGGTGAAAATAAGTCTTTAAGTGCTGACAAGTAGTCATAAAGAATGCTAATAAACCGCCAAGCCTAAAATATAACCACGTATCTACCCTTGGGCAATATTGCATGGACTATCAGTTTATTATCATCTTATATCTTTTTCGTCATCCATCCATGGCTAACTGAGTAATTAGAGGTTAATTACAGGCAACAGCGTCCTCCTGCAGCTCATACCTCTGTTTTTATGATAATTCATCGACCATTCTCTTGGTTGAACTGATTGTTGACTTATCTTGACTTCGGGAAGTTTCTGTGACTGTGTCCATGTAAATTGAACGACTTGAAAAACAACAATAAAAAGTGACCACTCAGCCAGAGTGGCCCTCGAAATCTTTTAGAATATACCCTTCCTTATTGTTATGTACTTCAAAACTGAACGCACGGAATATTACAGGATTTACAATCCACATCTGAAAGTCTTCAAAAGACTAGAGCCTTGGCGTTTTTCCCTTTCCTTTGCTCATGTTTTCTTCTTTTCTGTACACGAAGGGAGACACGAGCAGAGCAATGTCTCGTAATGTTTTTATCAAAAGTATGATTGATACCAATTAAGGTCATTGTTAATAATGACGTAACCGTCATCCGCGGTCCAGGGAAAAAACGAAAAGCGACGGTTAATCATCCGGTCCCGAAAAATTATTGGGACTTTCGAGAAATATCTCCCCGGGTTTGAGACCTTTGTAACTGAGCGATCTATCGAATATCGGATTGCTCACCGGACATTCCACCACCCTCTTAATAAACAAAAATTAAGGAATGGCTTCTTTATTTAGATTCCAGACTTAAACGTGTTCCAGTCTGTTGACTTCAAAAGGCACGAGGCAATTTGCCAGAGGGTTTTTTACCTTTAACACTGATAATTGTGAAACGATGCATCTTTTAGCGTAATGATTAACAGGCTAGTTGTCAAGGAAAAGGAGTAAAGTATGGACTTTATTAATCAGTGTTGCATAAGGATAAAATCGCTATGGACGAGAGACGATCCCTCAGGAAAGTAAGTAAACATTATCTAGTCGCGTTTTCTTACAAGGCCGCAAGCTCTAAGCAGACTAAAGCGGGTTCCTGCACCGACTGGCCAAAAAGAATATAAGATCAAGTCAATGATCCTGTTATTTGAAATAGGTTATTTGTAAATAAGATAAGGCGATAAACATTTATTACTTAATATATTGCAGCAGTTACTGAACAGAGGTACTTCATAGCACTAATTCACCGATACAAAAACTGCCTAATACCTTTATGGGTATTATTTGGGATTTTTTTGGTCGTGTTGTGGCGTCAATATAGAAAAACGTTAAGAGAATCCGCTTAAAGAACTGACAGCAAGGCTCAATACAGTCTCAGCTATAAGTAGGCTGTCAGTGTTTTGTTTTTCCTTATTCCCAGCTCACACTTCGTTATAAATGCAATTAATGTGAAGCTGATCACTTGCCATTTTTATGCTTGGAATGGAAGTGTTATAATGATGAAAGGTTCGTGTAGTTGTCGCGACCAGTTTAGTCGAGTACAACTGGTCGTCATCAGGCGTTGGTGTTGATTTACTGGCGGGACTATAGAAGCACAATGGTTGCTTGTGACTGGTCATGACTAGAGGGACGGACCATTAGAAAAGTTGGGGGGGGTGGGGAATTTTCGAGCCGCAGGAATTTTTTGTCGTTATCAAATTCCTCGTATGAATTTTTTAAGGCCATAGCATGAATATTTTATAGGATTAATTGGCGTGCATGAATTTTTTTTTCATTTGATTTTCCCTTGCGGGAATATTTTTTTTGTACTTCGCCCCCTCCCCCCCATAAGTTTTCTGATGGTCCGTCCCTTACTCACTCATGTTTGATGAATGTGTGAGCTTTTACCAGTTTTTAAATCCCTCAGAGGTCCGTTGTGGTATACTGATCAGCTGCTATCTCGACGTCTCACGTACGTAAGCACCCAGGCTTCTGAACTCCACCGACTGATGTTGTCAGGGCGGTTGTCTTATATGAATAGCTTCTTTTACCCTGCGGGGGTTCCAGTGAGGCCCTCCTCAATTTATTTAACCTCGAACCAAAGTTAGCCTTATTCACATACGCCCGAGGTCGTTCGCAGTCTCTTCGCTTTACTAAACCAAAGTAGGCACGATTTCCGCCGCTCTCCCAAGTCCGGACATTGTTCCTGATGAGTCCTGGCTAATTTTTCCGAACAGCGAATGGTAAACGAGCCTAGTCTCAGACTTAATTGCGTCAGTAGGAAATGGTCGATGTGATGTTCCTTAATCCGTTCATTCATGCACTTTACCGTTTCACCTGTCCGCCAGGTGAGGTTCAGATAACTTTTGATGGATGGCAGAACAGGCTGATGATTTTTAAAAAATTTCAGTTGCGACAGCTTACCGTTTGGATCCATTAGAGGGAAAAGAAAAGAGAATGGATTAGTTATATGAAATATTTCGATGGACAGTCTTATAAGGACTTGGCGCTGACTGTGACTAACTGATTGAGGGTGGCATTTGTCTTTAGGAATTAATTATATTTGATAATCTTTGTCAAAAATTCTTGAAACACCCATGCACTTCTCTTATAGTTCCCCGTGCAATGTTGAGATTTGGTTGCAAAGTTACATGGCTAAAACAACATTACAAAAGGAAGGGAGCAAAAGGTTTTTCTTTGTTGTAGGAATTACTCAAAATACCAATTGTCAAAATATTTTAACTTAAAGATAATTTTTTCTATCACTGAATGTCATGACAGTCACTGAAAAATACACAAAAGAGATATCGGCCATCCTGAAGAAGGGCCTGGATTTGACGGGGAGTTTGACCACCAATCGTTGGATTTCATGACATAATACACTTAACTGTAATATCGGCCTTTCCAAAGGGGCTGAGAATTGAAAAGAGAGTTTGACCACCGTCAAATAAGTGAGGCAACGGGCGAAAATCATTGAAAGTACTTAAAAAAGGAAATGTCAGCATTCTTATTGTTCAGTACTTGGTAGTTAGCCTGTGCCTTGGGTACATTTTCACTTTACTTTAAAAGCGTGTTTTAAAAAAACGTGCGAGGAATTGAAGACGCCACTTTGTCAAAGCATCGAAACTGAAATAATGTGTGGTTATGAAGGATTAAAAAACTAAAGAGGGTCATTAATTTTCATGTAATCAATGAGCAAACTATTCTATCATATCCTATCCATAGAATGATATCTCATGAATTTATTATAAAATGGATTCTTAAGAAGTTTGATTGAAGGAAGTAGATTTAAAACACCTATTTAAAACACCTGATTCAAGGATGGAGTTGGCCGCACATGTCGCCAGAATAATCGGTTATTTCCTTGTTGATACAAAGGCTTCCTTTTACATCACTTCCTGCTAAAAGCATAGATGATGCCAGAAAAACAAGAAACATGCCAAAACGAGGACCAAGCCTCCAAAGTGGGAAAACTGAATTGATCTTTTTAATTAGAAAATTTTAATAGGCTTTGATATTTTGTTCGCAAAAGTAGCATATGTTACTAGCAGTGCTCATATATTTCAAAAATTAGGCCAGTGATTATTCTAGTTATTTTAGCGAAAACAAAATACATTAACTATGCTTTTACTTGTTACTGAAAATTTGGTATAAAACACCTCAATATAACTATATGCAACAAAAATGTAAATGGCAAACACATTTACCTTATTTACATTCAAGAAACGTCTGCATATTTACGAGTGCATGTTCCCTGGTTTTCACTGTCTTTCAAAGTATTTTCTCGGAATTGGCAGTGATAAATGAATGTAGAAAGGTGAGCCACTGAAACAAAAATCTCATGACTGACAGCTATAAAAAGCAGGAGCCTGGATGGGTTCCTCTAAAAACTCAAAGAATGACTCCTGTGGAAAGTCCTGTTGGATCCAGGTCCCAAATCATCCTAGCAGTGTTTTTTTGGAAAATAGATGAAAGTTATGCTCGTAATGACGAATGATGCCAAAAATTATGCTTGCCGACAATTTATCAAAGCCTAGCAGCCGTCATTAAATTTACATTTCTGTAAACCCCGACAAAACGTTCAGAGTTCTTAAAGGTCAAAAACTGATAAAACTGGTTTTCCGAAAAGGTAAATAGAAAGTTAATGCACCCGAGACAAGCCTACTGATGAACACCATCGATACAGAGCTTCTTGTTCGTCATCAAGCGACAGAACTGGTTTACCTGTTCTTCCAATTCCATCACGGATTATTTTAATTAAGGTAACCATTGGATCTGAAAACATTTTGGCAATCACATTAACCATAGTTATTATTATTATTATTATTGTGATCTGGTTAGCCTGCATTGCAGCCGACCCACGTACTCGTCTAAACCATTTGTATAGTCCGAAGGTTTAGAGCGTCTGGTGTACTGGAAAAAAAAGTGATACTTGAAGGAGAAAACAAGATCTGATCAACTATGATCCAAGTTAACGCCTTCTGTAAACCCTACACGTCACCCGTCAGTGTCAAGAAAAACTCGTGCGTCATCTGTGCTAAATTTAAGGCATCCTTATTGTTTGTGATTAGTATTGGCTTGTTCCTCTATTTGTCTTCCTTTATTGACATTATACCCTTCGGTCATCACCACGTATAGGACATCAAAACGTGATTGCACAATAATTTTTACTCTTATATAACAGTTGCGACACGTAGATATATATTTTTTAGCAACTAATATAATTTGCAGTCTGTCTACTTTGAATAAGTTTTACAAGTCCCCGAGTGTCTTCTTTCTTGACTTGTACTTATGATGCCATCCCAGGCATGGGATCGACAACTTGCCTGGGGGGGCGAATACCGTAAGGCTCAATAAGAGCGCGGTTTTATCGCGTGGGCAAGGCGTACACCAACAAACGCAAAACTTTCCTTTCACTGAAGTTGTGAATGCAGTACGGACAATCCAGACCTTCGAAATCCAGACCAGCCGGCAAAATCATGAGCTGACTTAAAAAAAATCAAGGCCAACCAGAACAATCACTAATCAACACTATAATAACGTTGATAAATCTCATGCGGAAACCTTCTACTGTGGCTCTTTTTATATACGGAACAGTTTGCGTTATAAAGAGGTGTCCGCCGGCCCAAACCGTCGTTTATCTTCTGTCGACGTTATTTAGTTGGAGATCGAAAAAGTTTGTCTCAAACAAGTATTTCGCTCCGGCCTTTAATTCTCTTTATGTATAAGACTGAAATCAACTTCTCGTATTTTCGATTTTCCTCCAACAAAATCGGAAAAGTCATCCTTTTTCTCCATCGTACCCACTCCTTTATAGTACTATTGTTTACGAAACTGACGCTAGAGTGTTTGGTTTACATTAGATTATGTTCGGCGAGGATAAAATGTGCTGATCATCTTAGGATCAAAAGTTTTTTTTTTCTATATTTATCAAATAAACGTATCTTTCCACTTGTCGTTGCCCAGACGTGCGCCAACAAACTCTGTTAGCAGGATACTCACATGCACGTCACATCCGCAAACAATTTACACAAATTTCGCCCGACCTCTATTTACATCTGCACTTGACAATTCGCACCTTTGGTAAATGAATCGCTGAGGTCAACTTCGTTTATTTTTTTTCTATAGCAGTGAAAGTATTAGATGTCATTTTCACATGTTAAGTCGATCCTTCAGCTACAATAGGTTGATATAAGTTTCTTCTCGTAGTCTTCGCTCTGTATTCATTAATAATGACGGATCGAGTGTTTTTTGGCCTCAAACTGGGAAAAAGGTAAATCAGTTGTGTTTTTGTTCAATTGTACCGTACCCGTTATCTAGTTTGTTCTTTAAATGCCGTCATTCTGTTGTCTAACAAAGCAATCATCGTTGATGTCAAACGAAATGTCTCAACGAGCTAGCAAAAAATTGTAGATTCTGTCTGAAGTCATCAAAGCACACCCTAGCCTTATGGGATAAACTTACCTGTTGCATATAAACTAAACAAATCCTTTTCAAATGAATATGCAATTTTGCTTTGTTTACTCACAACTAATTTTGCTTTCATTTTAAGACTAATGGACAGAGAAGCCAGCAATAATGAGGTCCCTCAACATCCCCAGAGCAAAGCCAACTGGATTTCGTTTCTTTTGTTTTGGTGGACGAACGATTTATTCAAAACGGGGAACAATCGCCCTCTGCAACAGTCAGACTTTTGGCCGCTGCACGACGAAGACAAAACTTGTCTATTGACAGAACAACTGCAATCACAATGGACGAAAGATCTTAAAAACGACAAAGACCCACGGTTATGGAAAACAGCCATGAAAGTGTTGTCACGCAAAGAACTCTGTATAATTGGTTTTGCTGGGTTTCTGGACTCGGTGGGGCGATTTCTTCAGCCCTTTTTTTTGGGAGTTTTCATTTCCACACTCGTGTCTAACACCCCAGAGCAAGCCCTGCTTGCTTGCTGTGCCCTGCTAATGCTGTTGGTTGTAGTGATGAAAAGTGTCGCCGTGCATCACAGCAGTTTCAAACTTTATGTAATTGGGATGCGAATGAAGGCCTCGCTCAAAGGTCTTATATTCAAAAAGGTGAGTTTTCCTTCATGTAATAGAGCACGCTTTCCGGATTTTGTCTGAGTTAAGTAAGATTTATGTCACTTTGCGGTTTGAACAACGATGGGAACCAAATAATTATTAGAGATAAGATGGGATTTAGTAATCATTCTCACGGTACAGCTGAACTCTGGATAACCGTTCTGAATGAACGTTCAATATGTAATTTGAGAGTGAGTATCACTTAGACCTCCCAGGGACAGGGTAATCCAGGTGATTAGCTTCACCAAAGTGCATACGAGGTCAGATTTCCCTCCTTTACGACGTTAATAACAACGTCACAGTCTCTTGTAGGGTCAGTTGTGTCCCAGAGTCATCATCATCATTCTTCGTTGTCTCGGACTGACTAGTCCTCGTTTGAGAAACAAACAAAGGTTTGAGACGCATTTTCATCTTAGAAGCTACCGTGAATTACATCTTGATTACGTATCGAACTTTATTTGGGTAGTGAATGTTTTTAAATACACTGTACCAATAGTGTACTTAGGTCATTCAGAGCTTCCTACGTAGACATTCCTTAAGTGCCTCGTCACGTTTTCGGCTTCCGGTGTGATTTTGGGGGAATGCTGATTTGTTTAAAGCTACTAGGATAAACCATCATACACCGTCCTTATTAAGACTGGCATTCATTCTTTTTCGTTAATGTATCAAACGGACACCTGTTGAGTGTACAATAACCGAAGTCCTTAACTGCACCCCTTACCCTTAGGCCCCCAAATTAGCAGTATTCGTATTTAAAAAAAGGTACCTCAACAACGACCACACCCAAATAAGTGTAAATAGAAGAATAAAACAGCAGAGGAAAAAACATGACTAGAGAGGATCAGAGAGGTTTTCTTGGCCTTAACTCTTTGTTCGCTCCTTTCTTTGCTGCTTATTCATTATGTGTTTGTAAAAAGGAAAACCTATTTTGAAGCGGAATGCTGGGTATGAGAGGATGCGAATACGCACAATTTGACTTGCGAGGTGACTTATATACGGTCTCTAAAAATGTAGAACGATAGTTGTAATGTAAGCGTGAGCTATTGTAGCAAGGTGGACTTTCCACGTTCCTCTGGATAATGTATCTATTATATACGAAAAACTTGAAAATGGCAAAGGCTTACAGATCGGAAGAATTGAGAGTCTGAGTAAACGATTATTCATGTGTAAGAGGATCTGACATTCTCTATCGAAATACTGAAGTAGCTTACAGTAGATAAATTGGACTGACAAATAAGTACGCTTTACATAGGCGTGATTGTATCCTCGTTCTCAATCTCTAGATTCTGCTCCTTGGTCAACAAACACTGAACGGATTTACTAAAGGTCACGTGATTGATCTCGTGTCCAATGATCTTCAAAGAATGGAGCAAGCTGCAAGGCAGTTCTTTCGGCTCCTCGTCGCCATCTTCGATGTCACTGTTGCTGTCCCGTTGATGTGGCACTTCATAGGTTGGCAGGCGTTAATAAGTCTCGTGTTCTTGCTTCTTCTGGTACCATTTGGTGGCTTCCTTACATACCTTGCTGGAAAGCTCCGACTAAAGACCGCTGCTGTTTCAGATAGGCGAATAAACCTTATGGCTGAGATAGTGGCTGGAATACGTGAAGTGAAGACACATGCGTTGGAATGGTTCTTTCTGGAACAAATCCAGGAGACTCGAAAGTAAGTGGTATAAGAAGTCATACTGTAGATTAAATCTCAGTATGCTTTATACCCTCCTTAAAAGACTGTTAATAAAAACGCTTACCAATGAAAGTTAGTGAAAAACTAACAAGGCTGAGCAACAGCGAAAAAAGGTCGAGCCTTTTGCAGGGCAAAGGTAGTTACTCCAAGACCCTGAGTATTAGTTAGAGGGAATGAGCTATCATTCTCTCTTGGTATTGGTACGGCCCCGAGATCAGAATTCGCGACCTCCTCTGAAAATCGTTTAAAAATGGCTGGCTTGCCTTTTCGGGGTCAATATTAGGATGATTCATCCACTGCTAACTCTGTAAAAATACCCGATTACGAACATCTAGGACATAAGTGAAAAAACGATAATTTTCCTATTTGTTTTCAGGGAGGAAATGAAGATAATTCGCCAGAAGAGTGTCCTTGTATCTTGTGGTATTTCTATGATGTACACTTCTGGCGTTGTCGCAGTGTTCATCTCTCTTTTGACACTCGTATTTACTGGTTCCAACTTGACACCGTTCAAAGTGTTTACACTTCTGTCAATAATAAATGTGCTCCGAAACAGTGCCTTAAGATCTATAGCAGAAGGGCTGCATTTTATTTACGAGGCGTACGTTTCATTTGGTAGAATACAAGAGTTTTTGGTGCTACCAGAAATGCATTGTTTGACTGACGGAAAGCACTCAAGTAAAAATGGGAAGGATTTGTTGTTCGCGAACAAACGTATTGGCAAAGTAGTTGTGGACGTTTCTGATGGCTTGACATACTTCGACGAGTACACAAAAAAATCTTGCATCATAACCAAGTTTGTAAAAATTCAAGATGACCATAACGGAAACAATCCTCTTTCAAGTCTGGGGTTAACTCAAACAGAATTAAAGAAGGCATGTGAGCCAGACACAAAAGCAGGAATCAAATTAAGCAATGTGGCATGTAAAATCATTGATGATAACAAAACTCCGCTGAGATCAATCACCTTTGAAGCAAGAGATAAGACCTTGACCGTCATTACCGGTCCGGTGGGAAGTGGGAAGTCGACTTTGTTATCTTTAATTGCTTGTGAAATGCCGACTACTGCAGGAAATATCGAGGTATCTGGCAGCATTGCATACGTACCACAAATACCGTGGGTATTTTCGGGGACATTGAGAGAAAACATTCTCTTTGGTCGGCCATTCCAGTCTGAAAAGTACTTTCAAACAATCCACGCTTGTGCGTTAGAAGAGGACATTGAAAGGTTTCCTGACAGAGATCAAGTTGTCATCGGTGAACGCGGAAACACCCTAAGTGGTGGTCAGCAAGCTCGTGTCAGTTTGGCACGCGCAGTGTATGCTGATTGTGATATCTATCTTTTGGACAAGCCGCTGGCTGCAATTGATACAAATGTCGGTGATTTCATCTTCAAACATTGCATCCTGGGGATGCTGTCAGACAAACTCCGACTGATGGTTTCACACAAGGAGTACTCTATCAAATCGGCAGATCAAGTGATAATCTTGCGCGACGGCTCAGTTATCGCTAAGGGGAAGTTTGCGGAACTTCACGAAGACGAAGCAGTAAAAGACTTTTTAGAGCCTCGTAGTAACAGTATAGGCAAAGAAGCCGGGAACACACTATTGCTTGAAAGACAATCCATGGCTGCTCAGTGGGACAGGTCAGAAAACATTTTGGACAAATCTAGTAGAAGTATGGCAACTCCAGAGGAAGATCGTGTGACTGGCACTGTGTCCTTCAAGCTGTACTGGGACTATTTAAGGGCAGGACTAAATCCTGTTGCTTTAGTTGCATTGATCATCATTTTTATCCTTTCCCAAGGTAAGAGGACGTCTATACATTGGTCAAACAAAGCTTATTAGTTCTCATGTATAAGAGTTAGATTCGTAACTTTAAAGTCTCTGTGAAAAGCCTTTGGTAAGACCATTAAAATCAGATGCCATAGGTTAGTTGTCCTATATCCTCGGAGACCCAGGGCAGTCAGGTGGGACAACAGTTTTCAAGCTGGATGGCTGTCACACAATAGCCTGGGTTTGTGCAGTTGTATACTGGTAAAGTTCTTTTCTTGCGTTTGTGCGGATGGTGACGACGTCAAGGCCCACAAGGCCAATACACAGCAGTTCTTAGCCCGAAAAGTTGTGTTCCATGTTCCATTTACTTCCCAACCATATTTTCCTAAAGCTTGCAAAAAGGTTCTTTACCATTTGCAAGCTTTAGGAAAATATAGCTGGGAAGTAAATGGAACATGGAACACAACTTTTCGGGCTAAGAATTGTTTTCTCAGTTGCGGGCCCATCTCAGTCCCGGCCCCTTGCTCCGACAGCGAATCAGAACTATTAACGCATCCTTTTTCCCGCTCGCAGAGCCAGTCATAAAATATTAATTAACGTTTATATATTTATATCTATTTTTATAGGGATAATGGTTTTACCCGATTTATGTCTTTCCTTCCTGACAACGTTGCCTCACGAAGAGCAAAAGGACAGAAAAAATATCGGAATCTACGCGAGCTGTGTCGCAGCGGCTGTTCTTTTTACAACCTGCCGCGCCTTCGTTTTCTTTCAAGCGGTGCTCAGATCTTCAGAAAACGTTCACAACAACATGGCGACGGCTATCCTGAAAGCACCAATTCTATTCTTTGATTCAAATCCAGTTGGTAGGATTCTCAATCGGTTTTCAAAGGATATTGGCTGCCTGGACGAAGTTCTGCCAAAGACTTTTCTCTTTGCAATCCAATTGGTGATGTTTGTGTTGACCGCAGCGCTTCTTCCATTAGCGGCAAATGCCTGGCTTGCAGCAGTTGTGGTGCCCATTATCATACTGTACGTTTACATTGCTCGGTACTTCTTGAAAACCTCTAGGGAGCTCAAGAGACTGGAGTCTATCTGCCGTAGCCCTGTGCTGTCACAAATTGCTGAAACACTCGATGGATTGGATACTATTAGAACCCGTAAGAGGCAGCAGGAGTTTGCTGAGCTCCTATACAGGTGTGTTGGAATAAAACCTACTTTCTTTCTAGCTTCTGAGCATTAAGCAAGAAATATAGAACATTAGGATGGTGGGAATAACCCTTCATACAAGGTGTTGTCAAGGTATTTCTTGATACTCAGGTCCAAATACCAGGGTTAAGAAGGTCACTCATTCTGAACTGAACAAAAAGTAGCAAAATTAACGCTCGAAACGCTCCTGTCAAATCTGAAAAAAATGGTGAACAGTCACCCCAAAGCTCAAGCTCTGACGTTCAACTGGGAAATCGGTGGCAAATATGCCCGATACGAGACTTCTTCTGACTGAGAACTACCGCGACATTAGGTAAACATAACAAACGTTATGAATCAGTTTTCTTCACATTGAAGATTAAAACAGTTTTTGATCCCAGAGCTCCTCTCTATTGCGCATGATTACGGACGCGCGGAGTCAAAAGCGTAAACTGTAGAGTAGAGAATGCCTGATCTCCTGACAAGCAGTTACTCTGCTGTGTCTCCGCAGATATCAAGACAACCACAACCGGTCATATTACATGGTGCTAGCTGGGACTCGATGGCTGGGAATAAGACTGGATTTCATCTCTGCTTTCTTAATTGGGGTTGTGGCTTTATTTGCTGCCTTCAATTCCCAGGATAATGCAGGTAAAATGGTCTTCTAATCAGCGCCCTTAACAAATCGGTTTCACTCGAGTGTATTATAAAGCACACTATAATTCAGTCCAGTCAAGAAAGACCAATCAGATCTCGAAGCAATAGCTGTGCTCTGCTTGAAGAGCGAAAAAACGAGTGGGAACATACGAATTAGTTGAAAAGTTCAGAGTGAAAAAGGTCGCGCAAGATTTTGTAGGGAACAAATGATAGCGCAGACAGCCAATGAAAAGGTAGAAGTCAAAGTACTTCTCGTAATCCGTTTGCTGAAGCCGGGTTTCACCTTTAGACCTGTTAAATACATTTGAGCAAACTGTTTTCTCACCATAAGATTCTTACGTCCATTATAACTACAGATTAATTCTTAATGTAACTAGATTTGCTGTTCCATTTTCAGCTCTGGTGGGAATTGCTTTTGTCTACGTCTTTGAAACCGTTCATTTTACCCAGGTGAGCGTTCAACAGTCCGCAGAAGTGGAGAGCTTAATGAC
>CALNXI010005041.1:0-18077 GCA_942486025.1 Porites evermanni | reverse complement strand
CTCCGCTGACCACCCCAGCTGGCGGCTCGTGATCGGCTATCCACATCTTGAACTTCACTTTCCGACGCAGGAGGACCTGAAATGAAATGCCATTGTGTAGTTATTATAGAACTTAAGCAAAAACGACGGGCAACGGGAGCGAAAACGTCACTTAATCTTTATTACTCTTTATTTAATTTCATACAATTTGTTTACTTTACTGTTGGGGAATTTTCCTGGTGTTGATTTTGAAGGACAGAAAAAAAGAAGAAAAATTGTGGTCTTGTGTTCACGTCCTCCATAAAACATGAAACTCGGGAAGACTGAAGTCGTAGTCGGCAACAACGGCAAAGAAGTGTCCAATAAGCGTGCTGCACCTTACAACTTTCTTTATTGATAAATAAGTACACAAAGCACAAGTTAACGATAACAAAATGCCAAAGCCAGAGGCTTATATGGCGTAGGTCAGAGAGTTACAATGTGCTGCTAAGTTACAATGAGAATAAAAATTAATAAGTACAAGATTTACAGAGAAAAGGCAAACTATTACAACACATAAAGAATTATTACTGCATATAAAGCAAAATAAACATAACAATTAATGATAGTGTGCAAAAAGTGATAAAGAAAAGAGTTTGAAGGTAGAAAAATTTTGAGTTCAACTTAGTTTAAACTAAAGATTTTCTTTGCTAATCTAAACCTATTTGATTTTTGACGTCCAGGCGGGACTCGAAACCCCTGGCCACACTGCTTCTCGGCGAGAGGAAAGCATTTTCCGCACCGGGTGCACGGGTTTTCCGGCAAAATTTTCAAACTTGTACAAGTGGCTATGTTCGCAGGCTACGCTACGCCACTCCTGCTCCCCTTAAACTCGAAAGAGTGTTTAATCTGTTATCCCAAACCTTGAAGTCACTTCTAAAGTATCTACTCTACCTCGTTAAACAACTCACTTCTCGGTGTCTCAGGTGAAGCACCACTTTTCGAGGCTCATTTCGCTACGAGACATATCGTATATCAGAAACGCACCTGGACTAGTATGAAATCTTGCTCTGGCATCAGAGTCTTCAGATTTAAGGAGATCTCTGTACTTAGCCACCATCATTACAGCAATGAAGTACACGACTGTTAAGGCCAAAAACTGCGACTGTTTGCTATCCTCGAAGTCCCTATACACCACAGCGCGTAACCGATTCACATCCATTTCTTGAAGCAGTTTCTCTGGGTCTGTCACAGTTGTCATGTGACCAGGAATGTTCTGGACCATGTCCTGAAATAATCAAGCAGACATTTTCCTAATCACTTCTTTTCTCGCGTGTCCTTCCCTTCTGGTTAGTTTAAATACATCTAATTGCAATGGCGTCACAAAAAAGTTGAAACGCAAAAGAAAAACAAAAAATAGGAATTATTTAGCCGTGCAAATTACACTTTGTCATTTTTTCAAACCCCTGAAAACAATTTTGCAGTACTGTGTTATAGTACCCTTCTATTTGACATCAGTTGAGTTAAAAGAGGGTCAACTGGCTTAAAGACGTTTTGAGTTTCACACTTTCATCAGAGCAGATACTAAAAGTTGTGAGTGAGCCTGGTGAATTAGTATTTGGCTTTCGTTTGAATTATCTCTCACACTCCTTTTTTGTCCTTTTTTCTACCAATACCTTTCCTCAGTACTCCTTTGGAAGAACATCAGTGTGAAGAAGCTGCTTTCCAAATCATGACATTTCATGCCAAAAGAGCTCCTCCGAGCGAAGATGAGATGACCACACGATAAGGCTGATTTTCCCGTAGGAAACCATGCTTTATTCGGGAACAAGCTGGGCTTTACTCCTGCACTGGCGATGTATTTGGAGACAAACGAATATCGAATTTCATGTGTGTCTTGATCTTTTTTTAATTTGAAAGGAACGAACTGCGCGGCAACGGATTAGTGACACCTGCCTCGTCCCCAGTCACTCGCGATCACTTATTTGGGGGATATATGAATTAATTATTGAGGAACACGGGGAGAAGAGAGTGACGGGAAGGGGGCCATCACTCCTCGCTCGCACTCGGCGCTTGTTTCCATCATCCCCCACTCGCGCTAACTCACTCGCCTCAAGTACCCCGCTTTAAAAGTCTGTGTTCCCCACTTAGCCTTGGGAACCGAGTAAAGTCTGTGGAGTAGGAAGTAGTGACACCAAAGCGGCAGTCGACATCGCAGGCAACCTTACATGGCCAAACTTATCTCCACGACAAAAAAAAACACTGGCATCTGTTACATACCTGTTCACTGGGCGGTTTTGTGGAAGCTATCAGGGTCTTGATGGCTTCTCTTGCTTCCTTGAGCGCCTTCTTTCCAAGTTTCCCGCTAGTGATTAGTGGTAGAATGGGTCTGTTACGCTGCCGACAGACTAAGCGGTTACGAGCCGCACAACAGAACACTGCATAGACAAACAAACATAAGAGTAACATAATATGGCTATAATTAATAAAGGCTTAAGAAGGCATACTCTGGAATAACAAAACAATCGGCCTTCCGACAAGCAAAATTAGAGGTAAGCTATCTAAAGATAGTAGCAAGACAGGAGGTTATAACGTTTAAAATTTACAGTGACTTTGCAATGAATAAATGGCTGCCTCCATATATCTCTCTGTGTCTCTAACGGCCCGCCTAGACTGCCTAAAGGTTCAGTCAGCCTAATAGGCCATTTTCGAGTTACCCCAAAGCTCTGTGTCAAAGCGAAGCTAAGTGCGAAGTTTTGATATGAAAAATATTTTGTATTCTCATGCAAATAAAATTCATTTTCCCAAGAAAGGTTTTGAACTTAGCCTCGTTTTGATAGTGAGAGTTTACGTAACTGGGAAACGGCCGGAAATGGCCTAAGATCAATTTAGGTTTTCTGGGAAACTGCCCACCTACCCCATCCTTAAGGCAACATTAACACTTACTGCTCACTTAGGGCAAAATGTTGGCTTAGGGGAGGGGTAGGCGGGGGCAGTTTCCCAGAAACCTGAATTGTTCCATGGCCTATTCACGATTTACTTTCACTTACCTAATCTTAAACACTGTCTCAAGAATCCACCCGTGCTCAAGTTCCTATTAGTCTCCACTCCGCTAAAGGCGAGGGAACTAGTGAACACTATCACATCCACAAGAGACATAACCCGATTGAGGAAAGAGAAACTCGTTTCCAGTGACATGCCACCGCACGGCTCGATGACGTCTTGGCCATAATCACGTGATGTGACGGAGGAGAGCAGAGGGAGAAGATCCCCGCAGCAAAAAATGACGTTATCTGCCAGCACCGAAACAAAATGAGCCAGGTTCCACAGATATGTCCCATTTTCTTTGGCGTTGACAAAATCCATTACAGTTTTACGATTGTGGCTAAAAACAAGGTCACAAAGTTATTTCTTGGACATTCAAAACGAGCACATTAAATACACAAGAAGAATAGGAAAAATATGGATAACACAAATACTAGTAGCCCAGTAGCTTCCTCGTTTACCATAAATGAGTGACAAAACGATTGTCTACTTTCATTATTGGCATGTACTCATCAAGAACTTAAAAACCGTTTCATTTTAAACCTGTATTTGTGTTTTTGCAATAAAAACAATTCGCCACTTGCACATCTCCAAAAATACACCTTGTTTGTCCACCCCCACCCCCCTTCCCGCCCCTAAAATAACCTTTGTATTTTATTTCCCATGGGTATTTCAGCCATTCCAAGAGAAACTGAAGACACTAATTATCCAAAATGTTTTTCTTTTTTGGGGGGGTGGGGGCGGGGGGAAGTAAGGTGTATCATGGGAGGTGTGCAAATGGCGAATGGCTCCTTCTCTCTCATTCTTCTACAGCGGTAGTCAGTTATTCAAAAGGGGCTTCAACATCAAAAGGAATCTTGAAAACCTGGAATATTTTTAAAGACAAAGAGAAGAAATGCAAAATGCTGACAAAACGCGACGGTCACACGAACTTTTGGTCTCATGAAGTAATTACTGCTACTTAGTTTTCCCTATACCATAATTTATTCTACATAAATTAAGATAATCCCCGAGCATTTAGTTGTAATTTCATTCCTAATCACGTTAAGATTCCTCATCAAATGTAACTTAAGATTCCTTTTCTAAAATTCGGGTAGTTGGGTACCGCTTTCGCCACTAAAACTTACCTTCTCCAAACTTGGACATCAGCCTCGATAGCAAACAACAAATCCCCTAACAGTCTCTGGTGAATAGGCGACCATAAGTATTCAGGAATATTTACATGTGCTCTGTAAGTTGGTTTCTGCTCAGGTGAGCCTGCGTTACTTGTGGCTGCGGACGTGGCAGAAGGAGTAGAGGTTGGACTGGACTCAGTCCCAGTCTCCGAATGTGTGTTAGGTGAACTCGCTTGGCTTGTATTATCGTTATTTAACGACTCGACAGTCGGTTTCTGAATACTATTTTCCGTTGATTGAGAGACGATTTGCTCTTCGCTTGGAGCGACATCTGACGTAACAAGTTTCTTTTGAGAGTCACTATCCTCTTTAACATCCTTTTCTGATTGCGCATCCTCGCGCACTTCGCTTGCAGTCCCAATATAGGAACTCTTTACTGCAATAGTAAGACTATTATCAACATCTTTCGCTTTATCTTTCTCGTAAAATAAATTTTGACCTTCGCTTGAATTTGTGTTTTTCTGAGTCGCTGTTTCAGGCGGCGAAGTACTAACTTCTGTCTGATTCCCAGAGTCTTGAAGACTTTCCTTATCATCATTGTCTTCATGTTTTCTTTCGCTTACTTGTGGTTCGTTGGCGCTTTCATCAGCCTTGGGTAAAGTCTCGGTATCTCCAACGATCGGTTTCTCAGCTCCGTCAGATTTTGCATCAGATTGTTTGTCATCACTTAACTTATCTTCAACTGAAGTCAAGCTCGATACATCTTCAGCTGCATCTGCAGCGGTTTTTTCGTTGTGAATACTTTGATTAGCAAAGTATTTAGAACGAACGATGTCATTCGAATTTTTCTCTCCACATTCTCTAACATCCGTAGTATCTCTAACCCCTTCATTAGGTTCCTCATGGCCCGTTGGCTCCTCAGCTTCTCTTAAATCAGAGCCTAAACCTGTAGAACTGAGAGAGTCCTCCACGCTAGGGGACCTATCCTTTTCATTACATTCACTATTATTTACGTCCTGTGCATCCATCGTGTGTGCTTCGTCCTTTGTATCCCCTCCAGTAGATTTTTCTTGCTCCTGTTCAGTGGAGTTAGGGCCATTTTCACTATCCACAGGAAGAGTCCTTTCAGTAGTTTCTGTTTGGCCCTGTTCAGAGGACCCAGGGCCACTTTCGTTCTGTTCAGGGAGGGTCTTAGCAGTAGTCTCTCCTTGCGCTTTTGCAAGGGAGTTAGGACCACTTTCGATCTCCTCAGGGATAGTCTTAGGAAGAGCATCAACTTTGGGTCCATTTTTGCTTTGCAGTAACGATTGAAAAAATTTTCTCCTGTCATTATCACTGTCTGTGGAGTTAGACGCGGGAGATTTCACGTCTGTAGCAGACTTAACAGCTTCATCCACGCGTTTACCTTGGCTGTTTACGTTAGCAGGGGACGTTGGCGCTGCGCGTTTGGGAGTGGTCTTTCCTTTTCCTCTTTCAAATGATGTCACCTGTAAACAAATAACCAAAACCGGCAATAGAGCAATCCACGATTGTTTTTTTTTTTCCAAGTTTTGATAAAGACCACCTCAGCTCACCTGCCTTATTATAGGAAATTAACGCTTCATGAACCTTAATTTTAGTCGCGTTAATTTCTGTAACGTTTATTTCCCATAAAAAGGTATCCTGTTCGTGCCTAGTGGCACTGAAGGCCTTTTTGATGAAGACTACTTGGATCAATTAAGGTTTCTGGGAAACTGCCCACTTACCACTCCCCTAAGACATCATTTTGGCCAAAGTGAGAATTAAGTGTTAATGTTAGCTTAAGGAAGGGGTAGGTGGGCAGATTCCCAGAAACCTAAATTGACCCGACATCAGTACAGTACCTTGCCATGCAGAATAGCTAGCGTATCCACCCAGATTCTCCAGCCTTCACGCTCTTCTTGAAAGGCGTGATGAAGCAGCATCCGAAACAAACAGAACACAGTGTCGGTGGTTCGGGTTTCCTCTGAAATACAGCCACAAGAAAGGTCAATAAGTGTCTTTTCCTTTCAAAATGCGGGAATTAAATCCTTTTAAAAAAGACACAACATCACAAGAAAGGACAGTTATGGCCTATACTGAACGAAGCTCACGTAGCCACGTTTGGAAAGGCGACCCAAGATGGAAAACGAATTAGGTGGATCATAACCGATGGTTAAAAGGCTGGAAAAGGTTCAACTCGACACTTTCAGATGGCAAGTCTAAACAAAAGTGCGATGAAAACAATGGGCCTCTTAATTAAAATGGAGTTTAGCTAGTGTTCAACAAAACCGCGTTCTAATCCATTTTCAGTTTCCTCAACGCTATTTTATCCAAACACTTTTTAACGAGGAACAATTTCACCAGAGCACATAGCATAAAAAACTATCTATCTTCTTGAAATAACCCACTTGTCTGAAGGTCCTCTGAGCAATTTCTTAAACCTCGCGCGCGGTTAAGTAAGTCTTCTTAACTTAATTTCTTTACCTGGGTTCGAAGGTTCCAAGTGAGCCAAAGTGAAAAGCCATTCTTGCCAACACGACAATTGGAGAATAAGACTGTGCGAAGAAGAAAAATTGGCGTCAGTGATGCTTCCAGTTACACTTCTACTTCACCCTATGTCTTTGCTTTTAAACAGCCCTCTACGCCCCGCCCCTGTTCCCAAACCCGCACCCCCAATGGCCACGAAGAAGGAGAAGGAAAACAAAGTTCGTGTAAAATAATAATAATAATAATAATAACAATAATAATAATAATAATAATAATAATGATAATGATAATAATAATAGGTCTTCATTTCATAGAATAAAAACACATATTCTATGTTACAAAAAAGATTCATAAAAGAGCCAAATCTTACAAAGATATAATGTACATATAATGACATAATAAAAGAATTAAAAAATATAAATAGCCAAGAAATTGTAGATTTTTAAAGAATATTATAATAAAAAGAAAACATCGTAACAATGGTAAGTTGACATGGTAAAAACGTTAAAAAAAATCTAAAAAATCTAAATAGCTAACTTATAATCAAATATTAAACGATTATGAAAGTGGTCATAAACCTCTTTGTGTTATTTTGCGGCCTACGAACAGAACTACGACGCAGCTGGTACTCAGTCTCCTTTGCCTTGGGAAGCATATGATAGAGAGAATGGCCTTCCGACTTAGACAACTTGCTGTAAATTCTTCCGCCTTGTTTTTCTCACAGCTCGCAGATGTTTACATTGTGAGAATATTATTACGTTTGAAGCATCATTCTATCTATGAAACATTCCACAGTTGAAAAATTAGCCTCAGAGGCTCCATATTCCGACAGACCATAAACTAAGTCTGGCAACACTATAGATTTAAATAGGTTGTCTATTTCGAACTGACTGTACCCTTCTTTGCGTAAAGATCTTAAAACATAAAGTCCCTTGTTAGCCTTAGTAAGCTTCTCTTTAACATGGTCAACAAACCGCAAACCGTGAGTCTTCCTGAAAGTACACTCCGAGGATTAGCAATTTTTAACATTGTTGTACTCCGAGGATTTGCAATTTATTGTGGTATATCTGCAGTAGACGGATAGACAGCATCTGCGTTTTAACCCTTCTCAAGAAAGGTGAGTTCTTTACACTTCACTGGGTTGCAAGTCATACAATTGATCCCGAGACCACTCCATAAACCTGGCCACAAAAACTAAGGACCAGTCTTTACCTCTCAAAACTGAGGCAACTATACCTGAATCATCCGCATATTTATGTAAAAAATTACAATCATCCTGTGTGATCTCTAAATCATTTAGAAAGATATTTAAAAGATAAAGCCCACTAACACTACCCTTACGGGTGCCCTCATTAAAAGTGTTGTGTGTCTACTACTTTACCTTCTATTTATTTTGCTGTGGTTAAGAAGTAATACAAGATCAGACAAGAATTTTCTTTTGAGGTCGACCTTCTCCTCGTCCGGTGTGCGCTGTTCTCTGAAGCTTCCCTGCCGAGTTAGTTTCACTACAGCGTTGCAATGTTTTCCTTCGTTTTTGCGAAGCATTTTGGCTATGACTGGAGCCATAGCTGGAGAGAGAAAAAGAAACAAAAAAGACAACTTTTAGCATAAAAAGAGTCATTCGATGTTATTTGCTTTACAACAACCCAACGCACAAGCGAATTTAAGTCTCTTCCTTCGTCCAATAACTATAAGTTGTAAAAAATATAGGAAAGTGGAAACCTGTTTTCAAAACAGCAACATTTGAATTACCATCCACACCCGCTTCGGTTGGTAACGTTTTACAATGAGAGTTAAACGCACCCCAAACTCGAACAGAACACAGGTTCTTTCCCAGACCTGAGACTTTTGTCACGCTTATCCCAAACCGGTTCACACACAACGTTTTTTTACTTATTACAAGAGGAAGAAAAGGGTCCTGAAGATATTTTAATCGTAATATCATGGGTGACAAATTATTCCTTAATTTTGACGCAAAATTTATCAGTGTTAATTGATAATTTATACATGAAAATTACAAAGTTCTGTACGTTTCAGTGCCAAGATGGCGTCAAGGTTTTAAGACGATTTAGAAAACCTAAACACACGAATCAGAGTATCAAGAAGGATTCTATCAGGTATTTTGTCGCAAAATTCTGAAAATCAGGAACTTAATCCAAAATTTAAGCGCTAAAGTTTTCAGTGCGTGGAGTTCTCGATCGATACGATAAATATGTCAAAAACCCAAGATTGTGAACGCAATTTGTCACCCATATTACATGTTATAGGTAATCAAATGGTACACTCGTGAAATTAGTGAATAATTTCACTTGCGTTTTGTCCAAGGCTCGGAAATTATTAGAATTTGGACAAAGCACAAGTGAAATTATTCCCTAATTTCACTTGTCACCATTTGATCACGCATACTGAAACTACCGACATACTCTCACTGGCAGACTGTCTGAACTAAAATGGTCCGCAGTTTTGTTCTTGCCATAAGGACGACTTTCTGTGTCACCAAACAATACTTGACTTTGTTACTTAAATGTCATTATCATTTACAGAAGTGTCTATTGGGTATAGAAAACAGAACTGACTGCAAAATGAACGTATGAGTAACTACCTATCGCTATGTAACTTCTGTGACTTACTTGTATTTTGCAAAATGAAGGTGTTATCTGGCTGTGGGTGGTGCCCGCTGACTATTTGTTTGGACACTCGTCCGACCAAGATCTAAACATATGGTAAACAGAACAAATTATCAGACCACTAAAAAGATAGGTTGATATCTAACACATTATACGCAGCAACACGTACCTCAAACAGCACATTGTAGGTTGTAAGTGTTAGAGAGTGGTTTATCAGCTTATCGCCGATCAAAGAAAACAAACTGTAGTGTTCCAACAAGTCCTGCTTTCTCCTATGGGGAAAAAAGTATGCATCAGAACTGAAAAAAAATGCCCGTTTATTTTGCAAATCATTAAAACAAGCAACACAACATGATGCTGGTGGTAAAAGCACACTAAAGCTTTTCTTCTTCATGCCGTAAAAAGGTCTGATCCTCATACAGTTCTACTATGATCATATACCCTTTTCTCCTGATTGTGAATTGAAAAGAACTAATCACAACTCGAAGAAAATAATACGTGCAAACGGAACGACATGCACGTAAACGCCTGAGCAAATTGCAGTTGGTTTTACCACTGAAATGGAAACTCAGTATACAAAAGTAACCTTATTCGATAACAATATTTCCAAGAAATATGAAGATGATGTGAACTGTCGAAATACATATTAAAATGAAATTTGAATTTAATGATCAAGGCATTTTCCCTTTGTTTATTTAATTTTGTATTTCCGCAGTTCACATCATATTCTTGTTTCAATCCTTTCACGGATTAAGATGAACTCAACAAATTGGCCTGCTTCCAATGTATGAATCTTCATAGCTCAGTTGTGTAGAGCACTGATCCGCTAACGCAGAGGTCATGGGTTCGAATAACTTTGAAGTCCCAAAATTGTTTTTCGGGTTTATTTGCAATTGCTTGAATTGTAATTACCACTACGACGATCATGTCTTTATTTAAATCGATATTTCCACGGTTAAATTGAGGAGCGTAAGGTAGTTTATTAATTCACTTACTTGGCTGGACAGTACTGAAGAAAACAGCCAACAATCTTCAAAGCATAAACTCTAACCGCTTCGGATTTCATGTCCAGGAAACGAAATAGAACTCTGTCGAACGCAAATAAAACAAATAGCTCAGAAAACTAAAACGAGTGAAAATTAAAGGGTCAAATAGTACACACTGAGGTGAAGTATATGCAGAAAAATGACGACTAACTCGGAAAGGTATATGCCCGACGTACTGACCACTCGGCTACGCTGCCTACTGAGAGTACAGTACCTGCTTAGCTTACCTTAGACCATCAACTTTATCAAAGACAGCGATACAAATATCTGGCTGCTCGGTCATTATTGATAGCACCAGTTGAAGAACATCTAGAAGATTCTCCTCCTGAGGAAAAACCAATTTTGCTTATGACATTACAGTTAACGGCACCGTACAAACGACTTATTGACAAAATCAAGCAAAACTAACTACGAGAGAACGACTGAACAACTAACAATTTGACTATAACAATAAACGACTGCGTTTTAACTGTGACACGAGTCTTCATAGCCAATCACATCACAGCTTAACTGACAGACGACCAATAACATTGCGACTTAACTGACCAATCAGGTCAATAATCAGAGTTTTAAAATACCATCTACTGGCGTAATACAACCTAGTCATGAAGTGACTCTTGGGTTCAAATCTTTCACATTGCTACTAAGATCACTAAAATGTAGAGTAAACATAGGGGCACACACAATTAGGGCCATTTATACAGGGAAACAGAAGACGCGTCATTCTTAAGAAGCGCTCAAATAACACATGGACTGTACCTTATTTTATAAGAGCACGTAATGGCGGCCCTTCGTTGCGTCGTATCTAAGGTCCCGTTTATAAAGAGATAAGTCGTCTTGGGGGAGAGTCTCCCGGCCGAGTCAACTTTAACGAGAGTTAATATGGGAAAAATTTTGACCCCTTAGCCCAAGCCAACAGCTCTCGGGCATGCCCTAATTGTCTTCTCTTGACCGAGCTGACCAGGCTGAGTGAGCGAAAGTGTTCATATTGAGAAACGTTGTCCCGGCTGGGAGGGTGACCCTACCATCGAAAAAGGCTGATCCGCCTTCTTCTAGCCGAGCCAACTTTTTGTTTCTCATGTAAACGCTTCGCAAGGTTTAGAAAGGAAATGTAGGAAAAGTTGGCTCGCTCAGAGTGGATCGGTTAGGCGAATGACCCTTCTACCCGGAACAACATTTATACGAGAAGTTCCTTGCATCTTGATTTCCTTGAATAGAGGCCCTTATGTCGCATGCATGGAACCACAGAGGTGGAGCCTATCGTGGTTTTTGAATAATAAAGCATCTAGAAATACTAAGAGGATGCTAGTATGTCACCAGTGCCCACATGTACACATGGGAATGGAGGGAGCGACTCGGTGAAATGACCAGCCTACTAATTTGTAGCACGAAACTTGGACATTAAAACACCAAACAACCACAAAAGATAAGGAAGAAAATGACCAGTCTAAAAATAAGCTAAAATACTGATACCTCGTTTGTTATCATAAGGTAGGATAGAACGCTTTGAAATTCTTCTTCTGTGATGCCTTTGTCCTGAGAACAAGAAAAAATAGCATGATTTCAACGAGTCAGCACGTGATCCTATTCTCAAGGAAAGAGATCGTTTAGAAATTTTACGAACTTTGCCGTTCTCTTTTCTTTTAAAAAAGCTAAAATTGCATAATTTATGATTTCGCTCTTCCCTTAGCCAGCGCAGAAGGCGTTTTTTTGGTGAGATTTTCGTTTGTGGTCTGTAAAGTAAGAGACAAAGCCGCACGAGAAAACGGTGAGGGAGGGGGCGGAGGAAAGGCAGAGAAATTCTTTTTACTTTACTAATAAAAAGCGTAAAACACTCCAAAAACCCATCTGCTACCCAGGCTAATCTATGCGAAGATCTAGCCACGAAAGGGTTAAATGAGAAGACATCGCAACTCAAAGAACGCGTTTTAGGAAAAAAGAAATATTTTTAGGAATGTAAGGAAAATATGACAGCAATGACAGCAATAGACCTTATCCACGATACCCGAATCTTTGCATGCGCTTAAAGACTGATGGAATAAAAGCAATGCGATGGGAAAACAAGCCAGTGCAAGAAATCGTGGTCCAGTTGCATTCTTGCTTTGTTTTTAGACAGTAGTTTGCCTATTTCTTCTTCGCGAAACGAGTGAAACGTTGCGCCATTTTGTCTTGCTCTACCAAAACAACGCAACCTCGTCCCCAGGCCTTGTCGGTTGCCGTCTTTTTTTCTGGCTATTACCCTGTACTACTGACGTCATTTTCCCGATATTGCAACAACGCTGGCAGGTTATGTAGAATTAGCCGTGGGATTTGAGCCAATCACAAGCGGAGAAATATTTTGAATGAATAATGACTGGTGTTAGTTACGAACTTACCTTTAGTACTAGCTGTTTCACCAAGAGCAGCAAAAATGCTCTCAGAGAAAGGATTTCTTCATTTGTTGGAGCTGTGTTTTCTGTACAGTAAACAATAATAATAAAGTAAGGCAGGGCAGATGAAACGATGATGCAGACGCGGATAAATTGGAAGATAGTGGTACTAATGACGCAAAAATAATGGAATAACATCCCGTTTATAAATACTTTACATGTTACTAATTTGTTATTACAAGCGTTAGGATGGTCTCTTCACTTAAACTCAGAACGTCTATCGTTATGACAAATTGTTGCAATGTTGGACGAAAAAAGTAGAAATTTGGATACATTTTTAACAAGTGGAAGAAAATTCCCAAATTAATTGGGCATGCATACCGCCCATGTTGTTTTGAAGTTTTCTAGCGCGGCCATTTTGAATTAAGTCGTATCACGTGGTGTGCCTTCGAATCTCCCTTGGTCAAGAATGTAGGCTTGTTTCCATTATCGTCGGAAACAAAACAGGGGAAAGAACTACTAGTCTCCTTCCCAGCCGTTGCGTGACGAGCCTAAAAACGGTTGCGAAGGAGACTAAAGAACTACCACATGTCTACAAAAAAGTAATCTTTATGTTCGTTTACCTTTTTCAAATTCATTGTCACTGGAAAGCCGATAAAACGTCTTTAACATGTACATGAGTCTGCTGACCCCAACATCGCGGCGCAGATGAGCTGCACATCCTGTGCCTGTTGCCAGGTCTGTGGCAAACACACTAAACAACTGAAGCTGGACCTGTATGGAAAGAAAGATCAGAACTTAAGTGGCTTCCATTGCTAAAGGGTGGTGATGGATTGAACAATAATAAGACAAAGTTCTCGCCACAATTAATACCGAAAAAATACCGACGCTGCCGAGGGAATTCGGGGGCACATACATACCTACTTTATTTGATGAGGTTAGAAGGGGCAGCTAGGGGCGCCTGTTGGGTAGGCGGATTCTTTCTTGGTTTAACTGTCAGACCCCAGTTGTTCGAAAGGTTGATAACGTTATCCACTGTATAAATTTCTATCCAGTCGATAACACAATTGGTTCCTCGAATACTTATCTTTTTATAATTTTTTTTTTTGGAACTTCAAGATTAGTTCAGTATTTTAAAGGATTCCGAAATTTTACAAAACTTACTTGTTCGCTGGATAGTGATTTATCTGGTGGATAGCGCTATCCATCTTTTGATCAGCCAGCACGTTTTTAAGTTTGAGTCAAGAGTTTTGAAATACTCATGTTCACCCCCCGTGAAGCAGCGTACAGAAAATTGTGCGGGGCAGGTGCAAAGTGAACGCTAGAAGGGCAAAGTTCTCTTATGTAAATAATGACGCGGATTGAAAGAAAATGGAATGGACTTAAAGAAATATGCTTAGAAATACCTTAGGAGACGCTTTCACCCATAAGTTTGGATTGAACAGAATATGATCAAAGAGACTTCCTAATAAGGCTCCAGATCCAGTCGAACTTAAAAGATATCTGCAAATAAAAAGAAAGTATCAATTTTGAGGCAAAAAAGAAGGTGCATTAAGCCTTTAACAGCTGCTTTTAGTCCCAAGAATGACAAACATCAACTTTCTCCTAACAATATCTGTATATCAAAAATGAAAAGGTTAAGATGATGAACAAAATGATTATCAAAGGAAAAATGCCTTGATCCTTAATAAAATTGTTTATTTATTTATTTAATCACTTCCACTATATGATGCAGAACACACAACAGAGTGGGGCTCCAATTTAAGTGTGTCCTTACAGATAACCCACCCAGCCAAGGAGAGGTTGACCACACCCCCGGGGTCTACGTCCCCTACTCTTTTCGAACAGTGGTGTGGGTTCTTTTACGTCCCACAAGAACCAGATATGTGAAAGTGCTGTGCGACGGGACCTACGGTTTTTCGTCCTTATCCAAGAAGACTAGAAAGTCTAACCGTTTGCAGATTGCAAAGGTAGCACTTTCTTCTCAGTTATTTAAAGACCCTGAGTGTTGGTCCGGCTGGGGTTTCAACCCGCGACTTCCCGCTCAGCAGACCGGCACTATCCCAACTGAGCTAACTAGGCGGCGGTAAATTTATGAAGATAAGTCCGGAGAATTTGTATTTGGATATTGGGGCTGAAAGGGTTAACAACAAAGTAACAGAGGGATGTCACAAGAGTAAAGTTGATGATGAAAAGGAATCACATGCCTTGCAAGAGAGAGCAGAATATTTAAAGCGTCTTCTGTGAGATGCGTGGAGACAGCCTACAACATCAAAAATATGTAAATCAGTACAACTTATAACCACTTGTTTTCCCAATGAAATACTAGGAAATCATCGATTCGTTTCCGAAATATTTAATATCGAGCCGGTTTTTATTTGAACCAAAAAACTCGAGAAAATCAATGTCAAATTTCATAAGAATTGTGAAAACACAGGTAAAATTCTGAAAATTTCACGAGTAAGATGTCATTTGTGAAATTTCAGATTTATTTTCTTGGACTCCCATAAGAAATTTTCTTTGGTGTTATTACAGATAAACAATTACATCTTTAGCCCTTGAAAAATGTAAAAAAGAACGCGATATTGGTTAAATTATTCCGGCACAAGGTTTTTGTCCACTGAAAATTAAAATTACTCAATTTCCTGATGGATTCCGTCTTAAGCTCTCGTAAACCCATACCCGAAATGAAATCTCATTCGCCAATAAAACAGAGTTGGTTGTTGTTGTTGTTGTTTTTTTTTTTTACAATAGACGTCCGGTTACACTTCATTAAACCACTTGAATTTTATGCTTGCGCCTGCATTACAACGTCGTCAGAGCAACAGTAAAGGCAAACAATAACAAACAGGTTTTTTTGCATTCCCAGTCTTTATTTGTAGATTGACAAGCTCCCGTAAGTGGCCATCTAACCCTTACTCAGTGTTACACCTCTAGTGGCCGCATACAAGAACCAGTCTCGTAAGCGGCCTGCTCCAGTTACGGGCACCTTTTTCTCGTCCCGAGGGTGCCCTCTTACCAGAGCTTCCACTGTATATTATTTACTTTATGGTACCTTCTCTAAAACATGACTGATGACAAGAAATCCTTGGCATTGGATCATCTGCTGCTGACTGGTGCATGAACTCCGCAAAAGATCGGATAGAAGTGAAAGAAGAACAGTACTGAAGAAAATAAACAATGTAAGCAAAACAGTTTCATCTACATTTTTGGAGCAACCTGTCGACAAATTCTAGGTATTGTTTTGACGAACCGCGGTAATCTATGAAAAAACTCAATTACCCCGCACAATCCTTAGCTACCCTACCTGATTTTTTTTCTGTCCCCCTTGGTAGGGTGGGTGTATAGTAAACTCATAAGTCACATGACCTCGAGGATGTGCGTCTTACGCGCAACACAAAGGGTGGGTTATTTACGGCGTCTATAACTAAAACGGAGGTTAAGGAAATGACTGCACCTCGAAATCTGTATGTAAGGGGATTGTATTTAAACCCTGGAAGCCCTAAGAGTGATCAGCATCCAACTTCTCCCTGTAATTTTAGCGCTTTATTCAGCAGAGTGGTAATGAGAATTAAGGGCATGATCACGCAAGATGAATTTTATTGATTTTTTAACATCTTCTCTCATCTACTACTTTGATATTAGAATTTAAAGGGTCAAGAAGCTAAATCCTTTCCCTTCTACCGTACCTTAAACTCGGTCTTAACAACCGGCCCAAAGGATCCCAGACAGAGAGAATTTTTTTTGTATTTTAAGCTTGCTTACCATATTGCTACCTCAGGAATATCACTGGCATCTTTAGCTCCATCCTGAGGGAAATCCAGTTGAGTGAACAATGGAAGTAGCATCTATAACGTTGAACAAAACCACACGTTTTTTATTACTGTCGCAATTTTACAGCAGACATAGCGATGTAATAATTGTCATACTACGAGGGTGGGAGAAAAAGTTTATCTTGAGTCCTCAAAAGTACTCGAACGTGTGACTTCTCGGAAACAGAATAGGCGTTCGAAGAAGAAATTGCATGTCGCTGCTTTATTTTGTATTGCAGTGTGTGGTTTGAATCCCAGGATTTATTTCATACGTAGGTTGAGTATGATCATCCGGGTAAACGTAGTCCTGAAACGCATGCGCTACTAGACCAGCCCGAACAACAGTGCTGTTTCTGCATCTGGGCCGAAGCACACGTTTCAAAGTCAGTGAGCCCGACTTTCGAACGAGAGTTACCGTTGGCGTAGTCATTTCTTTCATGGTTGTGCCAACGTTATCTTGAAATTTCCGACGTCTGTTTGCGGAATAATTCTGTAACGGAGCCGGTGTTGACGATGCATGAACAACACAGCCACTAAGACAAAATTGTGAGTCATAATGTCGTCTTGGTAGCTGTGTTTTTCATACACGTTAAGTTTCATGTATAAAGCTGTTGTCCTAAAAATAACGTCAGTTCTCCCTTGACTACAAAAGTTCTTTGTCTTTCTCCAGTAGCACGAGTTTACCCTTCTGACTCTCTGAATATCCTCAGGGGGCAGCCGACGACTGTTCGAAGGAGCAAATATTACCTAAAAATTTCTTAAGCTCGACAAAGGCTAAAACTGAATATCTGAATAACCGTTCAATTCGTCTAAGATATTCGTAGTTTTTATACTAGCTTACCTAAGATTTTCGAAAGGTTGTGTTTTTCACATTTTAGTACTAAGGTACTGCGATTATTGTTACAAAAGGTGTCCCGAAAATTATTTGGGTACAAAAACAATAGGTCCGCTAGAATCTTCTAATGAACTGCATACGGCCACTTCATATCCTCAAACTTTCGACCACACCCATCATGGAGGAAACAGTTTGGAAGACCACCAATTAGAGACGAGAGACGACCAAAGTTCCCTTGAGACATCCAAACAGAAAAATAGTTTTTAGGGCAGCTTCAAATTAACAAAACAGGCTTCTAATGAGTAGTAAAAAACCATTTGAGACATGTCTGGCGTATTTGGAAACATTCGGCCGTTGGGTACCCCTAATATCCTCACTTTGATGAAGGCTTCAACTAGTCCTACCTCAACCCAGTCGAACACCTTGTAATCTTCGTACCATTCGTGAAAACGTCCATTTTTAATTGAATGGACATCGTCCAGTTTTTTGTCACGACACGTGACTGCTTTCACAATACGTATCAGAGTACACGGTAAAATAAAGGGTCACGATAATAATCCACTGATTAAATTCGAAAAAGAAGCCTGCTTCGCCTTTTCCGTTCCATCTAAGAATTTGAACATTTTTCTTCCGTTCTCTATTCGTCTATGACGAAATTCTTTTTCGTCTGTTGCGTCGTATTTTACAGCATGTGCGCGCTGGGTTCTAATGCGCGTGCTAGTTGACAAGCACACTATCTTCAATTTTTAGTGCTCTACTTTGTCAAAATAAAAATAAAAGAAT
>CALNXI010005040.1:0-14889 GCA_942486025.1 Porites evermanni | reverse complement strand
AAAAAAAGTGATACATCAAAGCGAAAAAGAGTGTTTCAACTGATATCTTATCCAAATATAAACACGAGAAAGATTTTTCCAGCAATCATCCAGACACCCGGAACTGAATCAAGATTCCCTGGAAATCGTCCGGAGGAATAATGCAGAGCTAAATTGGCTATCCAGTCCTCAGGATAATAACCAAGGATTTATGGGTACACGTTCATGTTCATGCTTTTTCACCCACTTGAAGCGCTGGGCGCGCATGGCGGCTGGTCACCTTTTTTCAAGCTCCGCCATTCTTAAGCATTTTTGTTACTTATAATCCGTGGTTTTGCCTTTTTAATTTTCGTTGTCTAAGTTTCTCAATATTTTGTTTTTCTTTTTGTCGTTTGCTGCTAAATGGAAAGGAAGAGTCGCTGTTAAAGCTCTGCTGAGTCGACCGAAGGTGAAGGTGAAGAGCCATGATGGCGACGCTTGGGATGACTCTGAGATTGTTACCCTTGCTGTTGTTAGAGAGATGATGAAGATCCAGGAATCTAGCTATGTTCAAGTAGGTGTTTGATTCACGATGACCTCACTTTTCAACCGTCCAGATAATCTTACCGAGACAGTTGCTGGCCTAAAAGCAAACTTACATTGCTGCCAAAGCCGAGCTAATGCATTACCTGGATATAATATATATGTCCTACACAACAAGGAATGTTTAATACCGATATCCAAACAATGAGAAGTGATATATCCAAGCGAAAAAGAGTGTTTCAACTGATATCGTATCCAAATATAAACACAAGAAAGATTTTTCCAGCGAGAAAGATTTTTCCAGCGATATTCAGACACCGGAACTAAATCAAGATTCTATGGAAATCGTCGGGAGGAATGTACCCTGCGAGCAGAGTCTCCTTCGATCTTCCTAGATAAGTCGGAAGACTCATCCCGACTTATCTAGGAAGATCGAAGGAGACTCTGCTCGCAGGGTAGGAGGAATGCAGAGCTAAATTGGCGCTATCCAGTCCTCAGGATTATAACATCTAGTTTAAGAGAAAGAGAGCTGAGATTATTCACTGATTAGTGGGTGAAACACTTAAAGTTTCGAGTACTTTGAAGAAATAGAAAGCTTAGATGAGAAAGGTAGATACGACCTGATATACAAGACTCTTTTACGCTAGTGTTTTGCAGAGTTTATTTTCTTCATAAACAATAAACTGAATAAGACAAGTTTGTGAGGTATGTTTACTCTGTAACTCTTTTAATGCACAGAGTCGTCGGAGGACTAATGCCACGGGCATTTATAATTTTACCACAACTTGTGAGCGCTATCTTTTTTTTACGTTGATCGTCTACCTAAACGTTGTACAGTAATGTACTTCCTATATTTCCTTACTCGGACTATTGCATGAGAAACAAAAAAAGGAGTGCGACTCAAATGCAGTGTCGATAGTTTCAACAGGCATTTTAAATTCGTAGTACGGACTACCTTGGTCTCGATGGTCTACTGTTCTTTTAATCCTCTTTGAACCAGAGAGTAGTCCTTTTAAATCCTCCGAATCATTTACCTGCAATAAAAATACGCTCTGATTACTGGGATTCCAGTAGTCCCATCCAGAACCTCTGATCCATGCACTTCTTCCCAAAGGAACGCGCCAATTGCGGAAGTGCAGGGGACATGCATGATACGCGATACAATTCTAAACGATTTTTAAAAAATCTATGCTTTGAGTTCTAGAAATGGGTTGGATGGTTAGATTATTTGCTAGGGCTTCTATAGTTTGAGATATTTCAGTTGAGACAAAGACATCGATTAAAGTATCAGTGCAGCTGTCAGTGGTAATGACAGCTCTTCGATCGATAAACCATGTGAGTAAAGGTCGCTTCCCGATGAAGCACCATCAGACAAAAAAGGATCTGATGACACCGGATATAATGACTTTCCTGTATGTATGTAATAGTGATAGACGTCATTTTACAAACTTGCAGTGTTTAATCTGACATTGTTTTGTACTTGTTAGGTCTAATTGCTTATCTAGACGTGCCTTTCTAGACTTTCCATAGCGTAGAGAGCGAGGAATTCAGGGATAGTTTTTGTACGTATTTTATTTCATAAACACAGAAAAAAATGTCAAACTTTGATCGTCTTTATAATAGCTTGGCAATAAATTTATACCGCTACTTCATTTAAAAACTCTTTGAAGAGGTAAATTTTGACATCATGCTGCTGTCTCGACATTTTCACTTATTTATGTCAGTGTGTTTATTAAACCGAAAGTACGAGATTCATGTACAGCCAGTCATATTCAAGACAACTGTGAGTAATTTTCAGTGTCCTATGGTCTGAAAAGGCTAAATACATTAACTTAGCACTTTGAATACCTTAAACTGTTTTCAAATCGTACCTAAGTTTTTGATTTAACCTGAATCTGTTAGCTTGGCCTGGAGGTATAATAATATCCCGAGTACTCTGTCTACCAGAGGGTGAGTCACTGAATGTCTACGACTTTCTTGGTCAAGCGTATCGTTTTTACCTTCATGGTCCCATGTCTAGCTACAGTTTGTCTTCTTTGAAAATCTCTTGAACCAATCGGTGGCAACTTCTTACAAGCTATTAACACAGAACAAAACACGAAAACGGCGAACATAAACATTCGTTTCTCCATTCCTCAAAACTTTATGGGTGTGAGCAGGAACGCGTGACATGCAAAATACAGTTGTCTCCCGATAACTCGTCCCTCGCTAACTCGAACCTCGCGCTAACTCGAACCAAAATCGATTTGCCCTGGATTTCCTTTATACATTTACTGTAATTTTACCCTCGGTAACTCGAACCCTCGATAAAATTAACTCGAACTTTCCGCTAACTCGAAGTAATTTTTGTTCCGCCTCAGATCATTTCTATAAAATTTTACACTCGATAACTCGAATCATGTTTTGAGCGCTTAAAAAGTCGGGAAAAACAGTGATGGCGTCAGAAAAATGGATTTTGAAGTCCCATTGACGTATTGTAGACATATAGTTTGCTAGTGGAGGCTGATGTTGTTTGTCACAAATCTAACGTGAAACAGATTTCCTTCTCAAACCAGTAAAAGCATGCTCTATTTAGGCTATGTTTTGTTACGTTACGTTCCGATTTATAATCTTACAGTGTCTTTCAATTTTCACTCAATATTTCTACAATAAAATGTGATTAAAATGTTCACTGTACAGTAAAAACTTTTTTTTTTACCTTACTTGAGGCTATTTTTGTCGAGCTCCTTACAACTCGAACTCCCGATAACTCGAACTTTTTTCGATTTCCCTTGAAGGTTCGAGTTATCGGAAGTCAACTGTACGTTACTTCATTTCCCTTCTGACCCAAAAATCGATATGCTCTAATTTCAATCTAGTGCCCATGTCAGAGCCCGCTAAAGGCGGGCCGATTCCGCGATTTGCGCACGACAAAAAGGATCCCTAGGGACGAGATTCATGCAATCTCGTCCCCAAAGCCTACCTTACCGCGGGTGGGGTAACGGACGCTTGTTGTCCCCGTCGCAGTACAAAAGGATCGCGTCCTCCGGGAACAAAATTGAGGGTCGTGTGATTTCGGCACGTATCAGACCGTTGCCGCACTACATGTATCACTTGCAGGTTTACATCGACCTTAAAACGCAGAAAGGTGACTTTTCGGACACGGCCGGAGAGAAACAACAACCGAAAATACGCCTGACCGACCTTGCTTACAAGGTCTTCTGATTTTCCTATATATGGTTGCGGCAGGACGAGGCCGACACAGGGCTGTCCCCGGCATCCATATAATGTCAGGATTTCTTCTGGTGCGCATAACAGTCCTGTTGAATTCTAAGTTAAGGCGGGAATGGAGGATGGCGAAGTGATAACATTTCCCAAATGGTCTCTGGTCTGTAATATCTCGTATATATCATTATTGTATGTATAATCAGGGGCACCCAACGACAATTTTCGGGAAAATATTTGTTCGGAAGACGATTTGAGATCTAGAATTTTCGGAGCATTTGTTGTAAAATTTCTTGCTTGCCTGCCTCTCCTAGGATTTTCGAACATATACAAAATGGTATAATTATAACCCATTTTTAACGTATTTTGACCCTAAAAAAGGCCACCTAGAATTTTCGGGAGCCTTTTCCTGGCTGAAATTTTCGAGACGGTAAGTTTTTATCCCTATAATTTTCGGATCACTAGACTTTCAGCTAGGAAATCCGAACAGATGAAAAGTTTTTAGGAGATAAAAAAATGCCTATATCTACCGTTTGAATACCAAAATACGTTCAAGAATGCTATGTTAAGTGGTTTTGAACTATATCCTCGTTGGGTGCCCCTGTATAATCATCGGCTCCTGATGTAATTGTATTATAGTTTTTTTTTGGACCTTCTAGAGGATCCAGTGCTCAGTGAAATTTCTCCCCCAAGTATTCCTCACTTCAAAGGTGGCACCTCGGCAATAAGAAAATATAAAAGCAGCTCTCACGCGCCCGCCCACAAAATACTAATACGAGAGCACTACTGTAGGCTACCTAGGGAAAATCTCCGAACATTACGACCAAACTGACACGTTTTCATACTTCAATCACGCATACATGAACGTCAATACCGCGGCAAACACTGCACGAAAAATTGGATTTACACAAATTTACTCGGTGTAAATATGGTGCAAAATAGTGCAAACTAGGGGGAAATTTAATTAAGGTGGTCAGTAAATACCGCATTTGCTTGCCAGTTTACATGGGGGTGTAGATTTTGGGGCAAATGCGGTATTTACCATCTTTGCCCTTTACTTAACTTTAGTTTCCACTTTTTTGCACCAAATTTGCAGAGTAAATTTGGTGTCATATTCTTAAATAGTTCGGTAGACCAGATTACATGAAGCGAACTGAAAAGTTCAACCAAAAGTTAACACATTTACCTCCGGGGATCTGTAGTCTGCTTCACCAGGGGAACTGAGGTTACTACTCAAAACGCTTAAAAGACTGGATGTTTTTAAATTTTATTTCTTTATAAATAATGACAATTATAGAAAAAAACTAGTTATTATTTAATTTCGTATGTGCTTTAAACTAATTCTCTAAACTAAAGTAACAATGAAGAAACTAATTACGCGGGGTGGCAGCTATTTACAGGAAAAGCATCTTTTCAAGTCTGAACGAATCCGCACGACAATAAAGCATGTAAACTCACAACAACGAAAAAAAAATAGATTGAAACTTTGGCTTTTCCTTCTTTCCGCGCCCTCACCCAAAGGGCAGTCTCAACTGATCGTTAACTGTGGTAATGGCATTTCATCTCCTGGAATTAAAACAAAATATGTCTTTAATAACATGTCCCTTGCAACATCTTTGACAACAATGCAACAATAACAAACTAGGGTTTACTGAAGCCAAATTGAATATTTCTACAGCGAGATCTTATATTTGTTCAAACATCGTCAAAATTCTGTAGAACAGGCCTTAAATGAGAACCCCCAACTGAAAAGTTTCTGCAATCCCGGCAGTCATCCATTGATCTCGGTGGTTAGTTTCGGCATCTCAAATACCGTGCATACTTTTAACCGCCCCGAAGCTTGCCCCCATTTTGCTCAATATAAACCTTATGGGGACCCTCTTAAATGTTCACTGACATACCGTCATAAACGGGATTGTCTTCCCCTTGGGGGAGGTCAGGAAGAGGCCCCTGAGTGTCCCCATGTGTCTGGCGTCTTAGTTTCCATATAAGATAGGCGGCCATTATGACAAAGATGCAACCAATACCGGATACAGCAATTGACCAATACGGAAACGGTGTCTTCTTTTTGTGCCTTGTTCGTACTGGTCGAGATTTCTCTGATGAATCATCAGACCCAGCTACGGATGAAGATATTGAAGCAGAAGAACTCTGGTGTGTTGGTGACGTTAGTAACAGGGGGGCAATTGAAGAGTGCGTTGGCTTGACTTGCGAAGTATGTGTAGTAGATGACGAAGACATGTATAAGGGAGACATCAGTGGAGAAATCCTTGTTACTGACAAAGAGGTAGTTGATACATAACTTGATGTTGAAGTAGTTGCATGAGTTCTGTTAGTCAGTACCGAGGACATCAGCAACAATGGATTAGGAGAAGCTGATATTGAACCTGAGGAGATTGCTTGGGAAGATAGCAGAGAGTTTATTGATGTATGAGAAGTTATCGATCGGGTTATATTGACGTAACTTGTCACTGCATCTGATGATACTGGTGAAGATTTTATTACTGAAGATTTTATTGCCCTTGTTGTTGGCGTTGATTCAGTTAAAGAGGATGGTGTCAGAGAGACAACCGACGTAACAGACAATGACCATGATGAATGGGGATGGGAAGCTAATCCTGTGCAGGATAATAAAAAGTAACGGATACATGAGTCATCATCATTAACACTGTGCACCTTCATGTTTTTTTTTTCGTTTGTCATATTAATGTTAGATGTTTTCTGCGCACAATTTTGTGTATTTCCATGTTAGGTATACGTTGGGGTTTATTGAAACTGGAAACACAGCGTGAGCAAAGCTGAAGCTAGGAACAGACAAACGTCCCACCTAACCCTTCGCAGTATGTAACCTAGCCTGTGAACAGGCCCTCTGTTTGGGTAAAGCGTGAAAAAATCGCGAGGAGGGAAGGACAAGGGTGAAAACAAACAGCCTGTTCACAGGCTATATGTAACCGGGCATAGAAGGGACCAAAAGCTCACGCATACTTCTAGACGAGAAAGGTTCATCTTGAATTGAATCACTCGTAAGAAGTATATTTTCATTATACCTTCTTCAGATTGAAATGAGGATCTTCTATTTCTTTTATAAGAAATGAAGCCTTCGTCCACGCCTTTCATATTACTTCCAACTTGTGCCTGTAAGAAATGAAAATATGGGTTTTATCGGTTAAACAAAATATGTCAAAATCCACTTCCTAGAAAAATTATAGAATTTTCAGGCTGGTATGAGTCGATTTTTAAACTGTGTGTTGGCTCATTCCATCATCAGATAAATAAAATTCTCCTTTTGTGTGAACTCATTCTCAGGAAATTTTCATTGTTTCATTGCAAATAAACATGCAGCAAGAAACTAGAGACTAAAAACTTCTTACCGTTTTACCCATCATTTAGCACTTAAAAAATCTTCAACTTTTTGAAAATTCTATCTAAAATGAAGTTTTTTGTGTGGCTGAATTGCCCATACTCGTGTGTATGGAAGGATGAAAACCTGAAATTGGCCAGAGACGTGAAAAATACCATATTATTCTTTAACCTGCTGTTTGAGTGGTGTTTTCAGGTCGAAACACTGACTGCTGTGTGAGACAACTGTATACCAAAGAACATTTTCAGGGGGAAAATTTTTAGAATGATTAAAGGTCAATAAGTAAGGAATAAGAAAATTAGAAAAGAAAAGGAAAAAAAGGTGGATAGGAATGGGTGGGAAGTATGTACAGAGTTCAAGTATCTACTTGGCTTCAGGATCATGATGCTGTCATTCCAAACTAAGGAATTTATCCCAATTAAGAACCGTACTGTGAACAAACTGAATCTAGCTACAACGCGAAATATCAATATAGAATTTTTATTCTGTTAGAAAAATTAATTCAATCCTTGAAATAGGTACTATCCTTGTTAACCAATATAAGCGAAGCTGACGTTGGTATGTCTATAGACTTTCTTAAAGTCCTTCGCTTCTCATTTCCGTATGTGAAAAATTTTGAGCTCGACTTGTGGCAAGTCTAGTATGTCTAGGGAGTTCCGTATCTGCTTCATATATGCTAATGTAAGACGCCCATTTAAACAATACATGACACAAAGCTTAGCTCATACTGTTTGATCTATCAAACATTTCAAACATAATTTGATGTAAAAGGTGACGGCCTTGTTAGCTCCCGGAAGAAAAAACGTCTACTCGGTAATAAATAATCAGTTTTCACGTGTATTTTATGTTAGCTAGCGTTCATGCAAAAATCGTAGCACATTTGATTGCATTTTCTACCGGCTTAAAAGGAAGTCACTCTAACCAAAAGATGATTTATTTTTATTTTTGTGAAGTTTTTTTCCTGTGATGAACATCCAGATTTTTAATTATACTAGCCACAGCCTGTGTGTTACCGCCATGTTAATATTTGGTTTTTAATATATACCACTTAATGGATAGTCAACCAACTTCCGCCTCTTGATGAGTTGTGATTACTTAACCTAAACTACAAGACAAAGACTTTTGCTTAAGCAAAAGAGTATTTGCATTATATCTGTGAAGTTTTCTGGCTGTTATAGAATTGGATCACTGTGACCAAGACGTCCGATTTCATAAGAACACGAACAGTTTCGGCGGCCCAGGGAATACATGTAGGTATATTAAGTGTACAAAGATCAAACGCCGGGAGATGGGTTCCCTGTGAACACAGAGGTACTTCTCTACGCTTGAGAAAGAAAAGAGACAACAGGAAATACGTCTGTGTTTGCAGATTTGGAGAGGGCAGGGACATGCTGAAGTATTCAATTAACGGGTGCATGATATTAACGCACCCTTAAATTAAAGACTATTCAATGATGATCCCGGTATTTTGCAAAGAAATACATTCTCACAGCCTTGACTGAAAACTTGAGAACTCAGACCTTAAAGTTTCAGTAATAGGCAGATTGACCAGACTAACTCATCGTTGTAATTACAAGAATGTCAATAAGGGCCATAGGGCTAGTGCTTTACTGGAACAGTATGTATAGGAGTGTTTTTTAACGGAAAAAGGAAGGTTAGAGGGTCAGTTTGGCCTTGCTCTGATAAGTAAAAATGGATCAGCAAAACAGAGAGCCACCGCAAAAATCCGTCAGCGTGGCTTCGTCTTGGGCTTGGTCTTAGGGATGGGTCTGGTGACACAGGTCTGGCCTTCATAGATATTGGGTGTAACTAGTAGACTATTAAGTCAGCCTCAAGTAAGTTAATGGGGAACTGAAAATATACGGAAAGACCGTTGTTTAACCGTTTTTGCAGTACGGTACTAGCTTAATTTCCCTCCACTAAATCAATATGGCGGCGATGTTACCCAAAGTACAAGCAAAACGCGTTCATTACGGATACAAATACGAATTTCTTACCTAGAATGCCGCATCGATAAAAAGAACTCAGCTTTAATTTATGAAAACAAGAGTTGTGCCACACAGCTTATTAAAAAGGATTTTCTTTGATATTTTTCTAAATTCGAGCGAACGGAAAGATTTGAAAACTTTGCTTCCAGATTACAAGAGAAACGTGTCAAGGGAACTTATTAGTGCATAACTGAGTGATGAGGCAAGAATTGGAAGCAGATCACGGTTCACTGTTTTCCACGTACTATCAGAAGAAATGGATCAAACAATGGCAAAAAGCTCACCTTGGACAGCACCTTTGGAAACTTTCTTAGATTTGTTTCACGGCTAACTATGCCGTGAAACAGGGTGGTGACATACCGAGCTCCAGCATTTAAACCAGACATGTCTTCCGTGTTACTTGTTGTTTGCTTCCTTAAATAAGCTCGAACTTCACGGAAGATTGGCAAATGTCCCCGCGAAACAATTTGCCCCCTTTTTGAATCTTCCAACCCATTTGTTGGAAGTGCATTTCTCATTTCAATCAGCAAAAAAGCCAGAAAGAAGGCAAAAATAATCGCAAGGGTTTTCATTCTTGACACGTGCACGTGGAAGACTTACAAACCGTTACGGTGTGTGGCCGCTATATGCGATATCGTACAAAAGCCTTGTGACGTCATAGACCAGTACGCGGTTTACCCCAAATCACTGAAACCTTTAAGCGGAACATTGTTTGTAGCTTCGAAATTTAATTCAAAAAATTTACCACCATTTTACAGCTGAAATTAAAAATAAAAAAGAGAATCAAAAACAGCAAAACGTTGTTTTAAATTGAAATCAGAAAATAACAACAACAACATAAAATATATACATTTTCTCTGACTGTATCTTTATAACTGAATACACAATCATTACAGCAATATTGGTCCCTGGTTACTAACTACTTGCTAACGATTTATTGATCGTTCTGGGTAATGCGAAAAAAGTCAAGGTAAATATTATTCAGTTGAGTTCCTATCCAATCATAAGGAAACATGTTTCCCTGCACGAATATTAATAATTTCCCGTGCAAATATTAAAAGCATTGTAGTGTACGTAAAAGAAAGCTAAAGTTAAGATGGATGCAGCCCAGGTGGCATCTGAGTATTTATAGTTTATAATTACTGACGATGATTTAGGTCTTTTAAAAAGACTTTTCTGAAACTCGCACCAAACGAGGGGCAAAAGGCCTCTTCTGAATCAGTCTCGTCAAGCAAATTCCTCTCTGAAAGTTTGATGCTTAGGAAACATTTGGTTTCAAAACCCCGCCTGGCATTAAGGAATTAGAGCTGGAATAAGGGCCGTAATTATGCGGAAACCCTGGAATGACGAGCGATGCGTCAAGAGTAGCTCACGTAAAGGTTGAGATTTAACCCTTTTTATAAAAGCCCTAATAACCACTAACAAATTTTTCGAATTGATCTCTTTACTTTTCCTTAAAGAATAAGGTCATAGAACAAAGCATTTTCGCTTTGGCGATCATGTTATCAATTCTCATAACTTTTTCCTTTGATGATGCATTACTGATGTTGGGAGATGATGATGATGATGATGATGTTAAGAGAGCTCTTTGAATACAGGCTTTTCAGTCGTTTTGTATTACGTCAATTACTTATGTACTACAACATGCTTTCCCCCAGTGATACTTTCCATGTATACATTCTAGTTGCTACTACTCTTCATATCCGAAATCTATACGAGACGCCTAGTTCCCTTAACTGCACGTGTGTGATCGGCGGAATATTAAATTCTGCGCAAATTGTAATGTAGGGTGTTAACTAGAAAGGAAACCAAATGCATCCTTTTATACATTTAATCACACATAATTGCTACCATCATGTAGCGAATAAACAGTCAAGTGTTTAGTCTTCATAGAGTCTGTCATAAGATGGTACATAGACTTGAGCTTGTTAACGTTCTCTTTACGACCTGAGTTTTGTCCCAACTCCGTTGTCGCTGTTAAACCAAAAACCCGACTAAGTGGAAGCAAACAGTCGACACTTTTATGAAAAATAGCCCGCAAAACGTCTGAACAGACGTTAGACAGTATTTCCTACTCATCGCGATTGCCTACTCTCGCCTCAAAAACGCAAAAACACATATCGACTCACGGTTCTGCAGGCTAATTCCGGGTATAGGGGGGCCGGGAGGGAGAGGGGGGTTGGGCTTGTACTAAAAAAAGTTTTATACAGGGATGCTACCCCCGGGTCCAACCACTTACCCTTCTCATAAACCAAATATATTTTCAGTTTCGTTCTCTTCCCCCCCCCCCACAAAAATTAAAGTTTTAATCAGAAAATACATGTACAGTTTTCAGCTGCTAAGAAGATCCTTTAATACATCGGTATGTTCCTTACGTCTTGCTTAGAAAATGACTCTGAAAGCTTACAATATTACATTTTAATGCATTTCAAATGTTTTATCTGATCTTACTAGGCAAGAATTGGAAAGAGATTGCTACCAGCCTATTTCCCTCAATCCCCTCCCTTTTTTTTACCTTTCTGTTTTCATTGTTCCCGATTAAGAGCCTAGAACAGGCTAACCATAGACAGATTCCGAGGCTCGCGTTTACGGCAAACGGCAAAGGTGAATTTGTACCACGTGACCAAGTTTTCCATCTACTTGTCGTTTAACTGAACGAAAATCGGTTGATTGACGCCAATTCTATCCATAAGAATTGTTTTAAGTCGTTTTTATCTGCTCATTACTCATTTTGAAAATTTCTCAACTACTGCTTGAATATGATCACGTTTGCCGTTTGCCGTAAACGCGATGCTTAATCTCTCTTATATCGCAGCAAAAAGACCTTGCTGTGCCGAGTAACCACGCCTGTTAGTAGGGTATGCCACATTGATATTGCTGTTTCCGGTCAATTCTGTGCTGAAGTCATTACAGTCAACTCTCTCTAAGACGGACACCATTGGGACCGGCACTAGCTGTCCGTCTTATAGGTCTTATAGAGATGTCCGTCTTATGGTGAGTCAAATAAAGGGAATAAGCAAAGGCAGGGACAAACTCTAGGTGTCCGTCTTATAGAGGTGTCCGTTAGGAGAGAGTCGACTGTATTGTGTTCCCCATAGTTTACACCCATACACAAAATGCTCTGTCAGAGATGTGAAGAAGAACCCAAACAAATTTCATCAGAGAGCACTAAACAATGCGTTTTTATGATTTTTGCAAGCCTAGCATTTAAACTTAAAAAAGTTGGCGCATAGTTTTTCAAATTTCAGTCCATGCACATCCTTGCCATTCGTTGCAACAGACGACAGAAAACAGTTTTTTATTTAATTTCAACGCCTAAATACATAACATTTATAATATATATAATATATAATATTTTGTTTTCAATAACAAAATGGACTAGAATGCATTTCTAGAGATCTAAATGTACTCTGGATAGCCTAAAAGATGTTTTCAAAGTTCAATGTATTTGGGAGGACACCGTCGTTGGGTGCCGCTGTTTTACAATCCGTCCTTAAAGTTTAATCTTGAAGCGGCTAATGCAACAGTAACAAGTGTTTCGGGAATCCATGCATAGAAGGTTTAAGCCAAACTGAATTTTATTAGAACGAAGTTTTATGCATGTTTTCTCAAACATCGTCAAAATTTGGCCAATGACAGGCCTTAAATAACAATCCATATGCCGTCATCCCGTAATCCCGATAGTTAGTTTCGCTGGCTCCCATCCCTTGTATAATTTTAACCCCGAATCTCGGCCCCATTTTGCTTTAGATCCAGAATCCGGGCCTTCAAACAAGAGAAATCCCTCAGGGATCTCAAAAAAACCTTTTGGGGACCCGGCTTTTAAATGATCATTGACGTACCGTCATAAACAGGATTGTCATGCCCTTGGGGGAGATCGGGTAGAGGCCCCTGCGTGTCATTGCCCCTCCGTGTCTGGCCGCTTATTTTCCATATAAGATAGCCGGCCAATATGACAAACATGCAACCAATACCAGATGCAGCAATAGACCAATACGGAATCGGCGTTTTCTTCTTGTGCCGTGTTTTTTGTCGTACAGATTTATTTGGTGAATTATCAGACGCAGCTATAACGGATGAAGATATTGAAGGATACCAACTCTGATGTGTTGGTGCTGGTGCTGTTGACTTGACTTGCGGAGTATGTGTTGCAGTCGACGAATCCATGGGTGACAGAGACCTCAGTGGAGCAATCCCTGTTGATGACAAGGTGCGGGTAGTGGATGATCTTTTTAATGATAATTTTGAACTAGCTGGCTGAAATCTGTTAGTCACATCCGAGGACATCAGCAACAAAGAATCCAGAGATGCTGATATTGAATTTGAGGAGACCGTTTGCGAGGATAGCAGAGGTCTTATTGATGTGTGAGCATATATCGATCGGGTTTTACTGGAGTAACTTGGCAATCCTGATACTGGTGAAGATTTTATTGTCTCTGTTAGTGTTTGCGTTGGTTCAGTTAAGGAGGAAGGTGACTGTGATGAACGGGGATGAGAACCTAATCCTGTGAAAGTAATAACGAATACATGAGTTGTCATCATTAACACGGAGCATCGTTTGACTCTGAAGGTGACTACCGCACAGGTTGTCGAAACGCCTGTCACTGCCAACAACAGTCTTATTCACGGGACCGGGCCGGACCATCAGTCATACTCAAACTACTTATGAACTGTGCATCATCTTGTAAGATGCCGTTTTATGGCGTGTATTTTATGTTTAGCTTTCTCCATGTTAATTATACGTTGGGGTTATCAGTTGAAACCAGAAACACAAAGAGAGCAAGAAACTAAAGGGACACACAAAACCTTCCACTTAACTATTCGCAGTATAATGTTAGGGGACCCAAAGCTTACGCATGAAAAACATGATGACATATATTAGTGTGATATCATTCTAAACTCGAAAGTTTCATCTTGTATTGCCACACGTAACAAATATACTTTGAAATTCATATATATTTACCCTCTTGTGGTTGAGATAAGGATCTTCTGACCCTTTTGGAAATGAAGTCTTCATCCAGGCTTTTCATGTTACTTAGAACTTGTGCCTGCATGTAAGAAATGAAGATATGGGTTTTATGGTTAAAAAGAAATGTTTTAAAATCCTTCAAAATATTATAGAATTTTCAGGCTGATATGAGTTGATTTTTTTTATCTCAGTACACTGTGATTTAAATTTCTTTTGTGGCTGTTTGCTCATACTCGTGTGCAGCCAAAAAACTATAATACTCTTTAAACTGCCGTTTGGGTGTCATGGAAAACATACTATTGTAAAGAGGCACATTTAAACAATACATGACATAAAGCTTAACCATATATTTAATCATATAACATTTCAAACAAAATTTAAGTAAATGGTGACGTCCTTGTTAGCTCCCGGCAAAAGTAACGTCCACGCGGTAATAAATCAGGTTTCAAGTGTGTTGAATGTTTAATTTATGGATTTATTTTTGAATGTTAGCTGGAGCTCATGCAAAAATCCTGACACCGGATTGTGTTTTCGACAAGTTAAAAGGAAAGTCAGTCTAATCAAAAGACGTTTTATTTTTATTTTTGTGTGTTACATTTTCCGGTGATGAACATCAAGATTTTTAATTATACTAGCCGCAGCCTGAGTATTAATTACTGCCATAGTAATATTTGATTTTCAGTGAGTATCACTTGGATATCACAATCAACTTCCGCCTGCTGAAGAGTTCTGATCACTTAACCTGAACTACAAGACAAAGAGTTTTGCTTAAGCTAAGGATATTTGCGTTATATTTGTTGTGAAATTGAAACACTAATTGTGACCAAAGGCGTCCGATTTCATGTGAACAGCAGTTTCGGTGGCCC
>CALNXI010005038.1:0-18162 GCA_942486025.1 Porites evermanni | reverse complement strand
TAGTGGGCTTTTCCACAATGGCTTTTACGGCCAAGATATTGTCATGGCGTTTTCGCCACCTGAATATTGTAGGTTGTTTGCTCAAAAGAAGGCCTACCAGGGGGGGGTCACGGGCACCCCAGGACCCCCCCTAGCTACGCCCCTGGTTTACAATTTACGCGCCTAAGAAAAAGGAAAAGAAAAAGCGATATTCTTAGAGTGAATTTAATAGTGTAAAATAGACTCAGTCAAAACTAGTAACGAATTATATATTAAAAAGACTACAATTTATAATTAAAAGCGCGTTATGAAGTCAGTTATAAATAGCCATACACCTGTCTTTGGTCCTCCCCATACCGTAAAATTCCGAAAATAAGTCCCTCCATGTATAAGCCCCTCCAGATATAAGCCCCTCAAAAACATAACGCAAAAAACGTTTCGTTAAATAACCCCTCCGAATATAAGCCCCCTGGTACTTGTGCTCTAAAACAGTGTCCTCAAATACAAAGAAAAACAAAGAAAAAACGGTAAAATTCCTTCCAACTATAAGCTAGCCTAATCGATTTTGAACCGCAAATTTCCCTCCGTAGATAAGCCCCTCCCAATGTAAGCCCCTCCAAAAATAAGCCCCTCAAAAGGGGCCTTTAAAAAATAGAAGCCACGGGGCTTATTTTCCGAATTTTCGGTATCTTAATTCCCTTCCCTTTTTTCGGCATAACAACTTTTCTGCATACTGACAAATAGTTTTCTCCATACTGCAAAAATTGTCTTCCTGCCCAGTTACCAGCGTCATTCTTTTAATACTAACAGACGCCTTAGTTATTATTAACTTATGAATAAAAATCGCTCTATGAATAATGTGTCTATAATTATACACCGTCCGGACTGTTTTCGGTCAGGTCGTTTCTTCCTTAAGCTTTTCAACTAATTAACCATGCATATAACCCAACCCACTGTCCTGCTTTGATCTTTCTAAAAAAAGTTTTCACAACTAATTTTTAAAGGAAATGTATGGAGATCAGTCCGTAAAATTTGCATGTGGATACTTGTTAAGCGAACAGTGTATTATCCTTCAGTGAGGGTCCCGTGGGGTGTTTTGGGGGAAATCAAACTCGAAAGACGAAATCATAGTTTGGGAAATGACACTTCTTGTTTGATCCACAGACATTGTGGGAAGGCTTGGTTTGTGACCCGAAGATAAATAGAGACGGCCGGGCGTGGGAAGTAGGACCACTTGACTATACCGCAACTACTATTATGAATCCTCGTATAAATACGGTCATCCCATGTCAGTAATAGAGAAAGTGGCTCTTCACATCCATGCCTTGAATAAAAAAGTCACCATTGATCCCCGAGTTACTGCAACCATTCTACCAGTTGGCTCGGGCCTTACAATAGCCACAAAATTGTGACATTGAAGGGAGAATGTTCCTACGCCTTTACAAAGAAGTGCCCATAATCTTACCTGCACTATTTCTGCCTAAAAGCATGCTGTTACTTCTTCTTTTTCATTGAATTTTCATTGTTATTGAACTCCCGTTTGCTATCTCACTATCGACCAGTACAAAAGTGTCTTTCTTGTTGTTACGGCTTTGACGGGTAACAATAGTCAATCCGAAAAACAAAGCCCAAACTGGAATTTATTCCTCCCTAACACAGAGAATGTTAAAAATGCATGAACTGGCTTACTTGTACCTCTCCTATATTGAAAGTAGGACAAAAAAAAGTCATTGGAAGGTAAATAATCTCATTGTACGTTTTTCGTTTTTGCTACTCTAATTTACTTTCACATTCTGTAAAATGAATAACACCAACGATGACAATGATGATGATGGGATATGCAGTCGATTTACTATATAATGTTACATAGTACTAGTGACATGGTTTTTTATTATGAGCAAAATTTATTACAGATTATTGCAGTGAAAAATTTATTAAAACAACCGCTATTTAGAATAAAATCACAAAGATATGAACCATGCAAACAGAAATAGTTTAAAGGTGTTCCTCTCTTCTTCTCTCTTACCCCATCTCAATATCATTGTTCGGTGTCGGTTTCTTGCATATCAGTAGGCGTTTAAACTCTTGTTGGTAGCTTGAACTACGAAAAGCGTACAAAACTGGGTTAAGACATAAAGTTAAGTCAAACAGAAATCTTGATACGGCTGCAAGAACAGAGACGTATGGTTCTGAGTCATAATTTTGTTCACTATCTCCCGATGCAACAAGAATGTAGAGAACTATAAAAGGCCCATAACCGATCAAAAACGCTAAACTCGCTAGGAGAAATGTCAAAACCAGTTTCTTTTTCTCCGTGTTTTCTTCTTCATCATTTTCTGAGCAAATTGTAGCAGTAAAGTAAAGTCCCCTTATCAATGATCCATAGCAGAAAAACATGATTGTCGATTGCATGGTGAAAATTGAAACATACAGAAGTGTATAAATTTTGCTTTCTTTATCGAGTCGAGGAAAACATGAAGTGCGTTTCTGGCTCCATTCTGCAAAGAAGAACTGTGGAAAGCAAATTACGACACTCGTGGTCCAAATGAAAACGATGGCCTTCTTGACGTTATCCTCGCTTAACCGAAGTTCGGTTCTGAAAGGTTTTAGCAAGGCGTGATATCTTTCTAAAGCGAGAACTGTGAGTGTAATAGAAGAAACCATAACACAAATTCGAACGATACCAAATGCCTTGCAAGCGAATGTGGCAAATTTATGACTCACACGTCCAAGCTGATTCTTAGTAAATTTCTTACAAGAACGCAACAGAATGGTAATGACATCGCTAACGGCCATGTTATATAGCTAAAAGGTAATTCGTTGGCGTATGCATCTGTCGTGTCTTGTGAACGATTCGGATAACCAATAAATTTCCTATAAAACCAATAGCAAAAAATAAAATGGGAAAGTAAGAAAGGAACAGATATAGGCTATCTTCCATGCTAGAGACCGTTGTTAGGGCTCGTTTATAATTAAGTCAACGGAGTTTCGAATTTAAGATGTCTCCTTTCAAAATAAAAAGTTCGATAGAACATTCGATATCACACTAGGTAATTAATTCAAAGCTGTGAAATAAAGACAAGCCATTTTTGACAAGGTATATACCCGCCTAATTATGTCAGTCATATTTTAATCATCAAGTGACTGATAAGGCCCACTTGCATCACATTTTTCATGAAGGGGCCATGTAATAATCATACGTAGCTTTATGATTAACTCTAACAGGTGAAAAGGGCTCCACAACGTTGCTTACCAACAAGCACGCTCGGTTTATCTATAGCTTCTTTTGCTAGGAGCAATTTTTGAAGCAGTTATCTCTTGCTTTCTTTAAACTTTTTTCTACCTTTTCTTCACCGTTCTTCAAGTTATACGAAAAAAATTCCCTTTGGTTAACCGGTTATTTCTTTATTGGCTTTAAAACACCTGCTTAAATTGTTTATCTTCCTTTTTATTTTACAATTTACTCGCCTAAGAAAAAGGAAAAGAAAAAGCAATATTCTTAGAGTGAATTTAATAGTGTAAAATAGACTCAGTCAAAATTATTAACGAATTATATATCCTTCAATAAATGGCACTGATGCTGAAAATTGAACCTAAAAAAGGAATTAGTTTGTGATCAGAATATACAGCAAAATCATTATCAGCTTTGCGTGGTTATGTCATTTTAAAACTGATGCCTTCTTAAACACAAGAGCCATTATGGCTTTTGTTAAACATCAAAACTCGCGGGTGGTTTTGACGAGTATTTGACTAATCTTTACTTTGAACAGTTATGTTGCTATGGCTCAATTGCCCCTAAACTCTCCATGAAATTTGTCGCGCCAAATTTTTGTCTAAACGATTGTTGTTTTAGATGTGATGTTTCCGTGGCAATTGTAAATCATGATAAAATTTCTTAAAAGTAATGTTAAACCTAAAGAATCTATACTTTTCTCACAAATTCAGATCACTTTAGCGTCTTTTGTAAATTTATTTTTCCGAATTCAGGCCGTTGTCTCAGTGAGGAAAACCCAGGAAGACCGATCCTAGAATGATGGGTCCAAGATGACCACTTCAATTTTAGGCATGCGTATAAAGTTGTCCTGACGTGTAAATTTTGATTCGCTGTTACCTTGCAAGTTTGTCTGTTATGTTTGTCTGAATGCCGTGTTGATTACAGCGAAAGCCGTAACCCATCCCCTTCTAAGAACTCTAATAACTGAAAATGCCCGGTCTAAAAAGAGTTCAAATAAACAGTGTCTCAAAAAAAGTTGTTAACTTTGTTAAGTACTAGAACAACGGCCATCTTAGGAGACAACTAAACGTTTGCCTGCGAAGCCTTTTTCACTGGAGTATCGTCACTGACTATCGTATCTGGAACTGGCGAAGCTCTGCCTTTATGTACATAAAAGAGGAGGTTTTATCAATCTACTTATCTCTCTATCTAATAATGAAAGCAGAAGAACCTATTGTTTTCTATGATCACTTAACTTTTTCTCTGGTTTTCTCCAAATTGCAAGGATCGTCCCAGAATGATAATGCACAAAAAAGAACAGGAACAAACAGAAAAATCGGCATCATGATCATTTGAATGTTATTCAGCATTGCCAAATCCTATTGTTTGTGTTGCTGCGAAGTTCTCGGACCTCAGCTTTTCTTCGACTTCACATCGGGACTTAAAAAAAAACACTTGTCACCCAAATTAGAGCGATGGCCTTTTTAATACTGTCTTCACTTAAGCGCAATCCCGTTCTTAAAGGCTTGAGCAAAGCGTTGTATCTTTCTACGGCTAGCACAGTTAGAGTAATGGAAGGAACTATTGCGAAGGTTGTAATGAGGGCCGATGTCTTGCAAACTAAGTGCGCGAAATTTTCATCAAGTACATGTTGACTGAAGGCAAATTAAACCTGTGAGCTGCAAACATCATCATGGTGAAGACATCAATAACGGCCATGCTAGCTAAAAGATAATTTGTAGTATAGGGGTGTGCATCTCTCTTGTTTTGTGTACGATTCGAATGAACAAAACATTTCCGATGATTTCAATGATGTAAAATGGTATGGGACAGCAAGACAAGACAAAACTTAGGCTATCAGTTTCGACAATTAATGCTTCACGTTTTGCTGCTTTTTTTGTTCAAAGAAATTGTCCGCAAAGGTTATCAGTCTTTTTAGTTATAATATTCATTGCACACGTATGAGTTAGTAGACAAGCTACAAATTGAGGTAGTTTACATTATCACTAAGATAATGTCAAACATATCCATTAATACCAATGGCCGTGCTGTTAAATAATTGGCCGCCAATAGATCGTTTTCACATGACATCACAGCGGCCATATATGTGTACAAAAAAAGTCTTGTGGGAATTGAACGTTTCACATGTTAAAACTTTCTTTTATTCCAACCAATTTGCAAAGCTGCTGAGCACTTGACTGAAAACGATCTATTGTATGGACGTCTCACATAGTAAGGACTACAATTCATAATTAAAAGCGCGTTATGAAGTCAGTTATAAATAGCCATACACCTGTCTTTGGTCTATAACTTAATTCCCTTCCCTTTTTTCGGCATAATAACTTTTCTGCATACTAAAAAATAATTTTCTCCATACTGCAAACATTATTTTCCTGCCTTTAGACCTTTAGCTTGTGCAAGGGAGTTGTCCTCAGCTAGCAATAATGTTAGCGTTGGTCTCTGTGACCTGTAATGACAAGGAGAATGTTATATTCTCCAAGCTGAATCTCATTCTGTGATGTAGGCTCTTGGCATTTCAGAAGCCGTTTAAAACTTTGCTTAAAATGCGTACTGCGAAAGGCGTAGAAAATTGGGTTTAGACATAAACTACAATTGAACAAAAAGTCAAGCACAGCTCTAAGAACAGAGTACAATAATAAGTCTTCCTGTTGAATATCCCAAGATGCGACAATTGTGTAGAACAAAATTCCAGGGGCATAACCGATCAAAAATCCCGTGGTTGCTAAGAGAAATGTCAAAACGAGTTTCCCCCTCTCTGAACCTCTTTCTCCTTCCGTTTCTTCTGGACACACCGTGTTGCTAAAATAAAGTCCCTTGATAAGAGATGCATAGCAGTAGCACATGGTTGTCAATTGAATAAAGAAAATTGATGCGTTTACGAGCAAATAAATTTTGCTTGCTTGATTCATGCGTAAAGTCCACGGACCAACACATGTGAAGCGCTCAACTGCATCTTCTTCGATGCTCCATTTATGTAAGAAGAAGGAAGGTAACGACAAAAGAACACTTATGATCCAAATAATAGCAATGGCCTTCTTTACGTTGTCGTCGCTTAACCGCAATTCAGTCCGGAAAGGTTTCAGCAAGGCATGATATCTTTCCACCGCTATCAATGTAAGAGTTGTGGAGGACACTTTTATGCATATTTCGACGAGGGCAAATGACTTGCAAGTGAATTTCTCAAAGTTGTTATTTACACTTCCAAGTTGATACTGGACGACATCGTATAATGGAAGCAACATAAAGGTGACGACATCGATAACGGCCATGTTAGCTAGAAGATAATTTGAAGGTGTGTGCATTTCACGTGTTTTATGCACGATGTGTATAACCAAGACATTTCCAATAAATACAGTTGTGAAAAAATGGGATGGAAGACAAAAATAGAACAAAATGTAGTCCATTTGGTTTTATCATGATTGACCCTGCCCTGGGATTGTTAATAGAACTCTTGCAAATTTGCTTTTGGTAGTTCGCGGCTAGGATCAACCAACCTTTAATACAAGCTGGCGAGTCAGATTCCGGCGAAATATCCAATTCGTCTTCCAGATTTAACTGGACACAGTTTGAGTTACAGTCATCATTTACACCTGACATTAAATAATTTTTACTGAAAAGGTCGTTAGACAAAATAAGCTTTGGCGTTATTCCATCGACGTCAGAATCACAATAGGCCATTTGCACTAAGAGGTCATGTGACATCGTTTTACGAAAATTAAAGTTACATGATTTTTTCTTCAAAAAACGATTAGTGGGTCCTATTTTTAGCAAAATAATAGTAATTTGGTTTTTCAAACCTGTATCATTTTCTTAAAATGAGTGAGTGCGTAGCTGGTCACGTGACCAAACTGTGATTTTTAAAATTATGAATTACCTCTTTCTGAACACAAATTTTGCACTTAAACTTCAAGGAAAGTGTTGAAAAGTTGATGTGGGAATGTTTACAGCACATCTGAGCGTAACTATCAAACGTTAACAAGATCTAAGCAAAAAGTAGTTTTGGCCGCCATGTTGGAGGGCAAGAGTATGCCCTCCAACATGGCAGCCAATACAAATGATACTACTTTGTTGAAAAATCAAAGTGCCATAAAATATCTCCCTTAACTGCGTTTCCACTCAAATTTCGGGTGTAAGATAATTTTTATGTGCTCTGTCAATTTTTGGCATCAGCAAGATTCCAACTCATTGTTTAAAGGAAGCATTGGTCACGTGACCTCTTAGTGCAAGTGGCCTATTATTATAATTCTCATTTGAGAGTTTTCTCTGTCTAAAGGTCAGATTAGACTCCCGGCAGGAGCCAAATTGAGCTTTAAGAAAAACGGTTTACTGATGGAAATGAAAATTGATGCTAGCAAGGTCCTTGCTGCCGAGTAACCCTTATATAGTCAGTGTCCAGTATCTCATCAGCACAAAAAAAAGAGTTTCTTAGTGTAGCAGCTAATTCTCCAGACTGATCTCCATATTTTTCCTTAAAGAATTTGTGAAGAGACTAGTGATAAACGATCAAAGCATTTTCCCTTTGGTGATCATTTTATTAAATCTCACAACCTTTTCTCTTGATTATGTATGGATATTGTTAGGAGAAAATTGACGTTGGTCACCCTAAAGACTTAAAGGGTTAATAGTCACTGTCAAGTATCCCGACATGCATGAAGAAATGAGGTCTCCCACGAGCTTTAAATAGAAATAATAAGGCTAAAATAAATTGAGTATTTTAACGGCGCATATATTCATATTTAAAATTGCGTCTCACTATTGCCTCACAGACGCCGGAAAAAAAGTTGAAATGACCATACATTTACCATAAAAACTTATAATGGGTATTAATGCAAAGAGAACTGTGGCAGAATTAACCATTGTTGAAGCAGTATCAAACCAATCTTGTTTTGTTGTTTATTACAACAGGCTGACGTTGACACATAATAGTCAATGTTCTTAATAATATGTTAAGAATTCATAAACAGCCAAAAAGAAGCACCTGCCTATTGATTATACTGAGCCTTTTTGAAAGAAATTTAAATATAAAGTGCAAAACAGAAATGGTTTGCCGGCAGGGAGAAAAGAAAACATAAAAGTAAAGTGGAGTGTTCTGTGTATGACTGAGTTTGTCATGAATGCCTGGGGGGGGAATTTTTATCATGGCCTATACGGGGAGGTTCCGCCCAAAAGGGGTGCCCTATTCAGGCTCCAGGTATATGAGAGGGTAAGGATTACACTGAATTTGAAGTCAGTAATCAGGTAATCGGCTCCTTTTGAAGTATATCAAGGGTAGAGAAATCTCTCTTTTCTTATGTAAAAGGAGCTAAAAGGGCTTATAGGAGAAATATGACTGTGAAAAAGTCGGAAAAAGTTTCTTTTACAACGCCATCAAATATCAATGTTATTGTGCTGAAACTGTGCTGGCGAGGGCAGCAGAGAAGGGTACATTTGTTAGTGTGTCACCCCATTATAACGTTTCTTTCCGACCGTTTATGGAATAATAATAGGATAAAGGATATTCTTGTACATGCAAAAACACCAATATCATGAAAAAATTTATCATTCATTCCGATTTATTGAAAACAATGGTTTCAAGAAATAAAAATTCAGATATATTTTTCCCATGTTTCAGCTGTAATCACGGGCGTATGTGCGTGCTAATGGACCCTACGCTACGCTCCTGAATGGTATATATAGAAAGGGGTAAGGGGTCGGAACTCGGGGCGGAGCCTCCCCTTATAAAACTTTTTTGAGTATCCCGCTGGGCAAGAATGTAGGTCTTGTACTATTCGAGACGTCTTTCAGTACCGTAAGTTGAACGAAACTAACCTGCTTGATCGATGGCAACTCGTCGGCCTGAGTTGTTCTATATTAATCAGGAGCCGATTTCTGATATAAATGCATTCTCGATTGGCGCCTGCTCTGAGAGTATTAACCCTTTAAGCCCCAGTATCCACGTACAAATTCTCCAAACTGATCTCCATACATTCCCATAAAGAATTAGTTGAGAGAATTTGATAAAAGATCATGGCATTTTCTCTTTGGTGATCATTTTATTAATTCTCATAACTTATCTCTTGACAGTGTATGGTTATTGTTAGGAGAAAATTGATCTTGGTCACTTTTGGGACTTAAAGGGTTAAGCAAGGAGAGTAAGTAAAAATCGTCAGCGGCACGATCGTTTAACTTCTCATATCGCGTTATTCTTTAATTGCGAAAGTGAGGAAAAGAAAAAGAAACTTCCCCAAAATAAACACCACCTCAACAGTGACCACCTCCTCCTGCATGTATATTTTTTGCAAAAAATGTAAACAATGACGTCACGATTAATCCGCCTATTGCACGGTTCCGCGCGAAATAAGTGTCCGGTTTCAGGACGAAAATTTCGCCTAGGGTGCATATAATAAGTTTTGTGCACTGGCAACATGTAAAGATGTTTCGCAGCATTTCTTTGACAGCTTGCCGAACGTGTCTCATCTTCCAACAATAGATCAGTGGATTGAGAGATGAATTAAGAAAAATAAGCGAAAATGAAAAAAATTTTAGTTGTTGTAGCAGGATAGTTTCACCAACGATTTTCATAGAAAATCTGACGCAGTAGAATGGTAAATAGCAAGCCACAAACACGACATACACGTAAAATGTACCAGCCGCAGTCTTTGTCAGTCTTGAGGAATTGGCGGCCAATTCTCCATTCTGTGCTATTTGCTGGACTTGCAGGGCGTGAATCTTATTTCTGTGGTGTTGTACGGCTACGTATATCTTGCAGTAAAGCAATCCTGTAGTAATGTAACACACAGTCTCCGTGCTTATTAATATTATAAATATGACCTCGCTTTTGATCTGGATCGATTCAAGAATGGAAACTAATGCGCTAAACACCCAGATTGAGATCACTGCAGCAACAACACGCTTATGAGTCACAAGTTCCTGGTATCTTCGATGAAGATGGATTGCCAAGAATCTATCGACAGTTAATGCGACAACACCAACGAAAGAAGCAGAGGCAAATAGAACCTGTCCGATCTCCAAGCTCAAAGTACAAATCCGGTAATTGTTTGTGATCCGTTCCGCTGTTTTCAAAACTAGATCTACTATGAATAAAGGTTTGACAAGCAAACTTACACCAAGATCAGACACCGCCAGACTTAGCAGCAGTGTTTGTAAAGTTTTTGGAAACGATGACACTTTTCTTAGGGCTTGTATTGTTATGATGTTCAACGCGATGGCGGTGGAAGACAAGAAAGCGTTCCATACACCTGTGATGACAAGCGCTGAATGCATTCTTTAGTTTGTATCATCAGAGCTGTTAAAGGATTTGGTGAAAATGTTTTTTCACACGATTGTCAGAATGCGACTGGACCGTAACTCAGTTTTTGGAAGTTGTATGTTCCACAGTCAATCAATGTCTTAAATTCACTGGATTGACCATCTGATGTCTAACCCTTTTTCTTGTTTACCGTCTAAAACTGTTTCACTTTCACTTGTTTCACTGACATTGGATATATCTCCTATGCAACACTTTTCGATTCGGTACGCATACACAGTGCCAGTAAGATTTCTTGACCGTTAGAGGTAGAAAAAGAAGAAAGCTAGTGTTCGGTCTTTATCTTCGTCCACAACATGCACTTTAAGTTTCAATTTGAATAGTACTTTGGCGTTCAATTGGTGGAAAGAACAGCTAGTTTTAAGGAGAACGTGCGACGGAAACAAAAGAAAAACACACTGATTGACAAAAATATCACTCGGCGAGCCCTTCCACCGGAATTGTTTACACAAAAAAGAAAAACTTATTTAAGCAGGAAGAATTAAGAAGAAAAACACCTGCTCTTCTTAACCAAAAATATCCGTTTTCGGGAATAGTTATGTCATGAATTACCTTTTTTTTTTCTTCTTTAAAACTGCAAAGGTATATCATTTGGGAGGTATCATTACTGATGTGTCGTGGTTCGACCTGTTCTAAGTCGATTCTGCTGTGCTAAGTTCACCTATACACGAAATGCTGCTGTAGAGTCTTTAGAGTTGTAAAGATATAATACAAATTTCACCAGGGAGAACTAACCATGATGTTTGTTTTTGCAGGCATACATATAAATCCATGTCCATCATTGCCATCCGTATCAACAGACTGGAACTACTCTGAGGAAAGCAATTTCTGTGCCTAAATAATAGTCTTAAATTACATCAGTGGACCATTATTTTTATCACATTGCCATTCTTGTTTACCAGGGAAAGCAATCTCTTATATCTGGCTTTCGAATGGACCTAAATTGGTAGATGTCCCTATCAAGTAAGTAATATAATCGTTATCGAGCTGAAAATTTCTTCCCAACAGCGCGCGCTCTCATTGGTTACTTCGAGGTCACTTGACAACTAACAATGAAACTGTTTCAAGCCAAAATCTCTGAGCGGGCAACATTGCAAAATCTATGACGTTAGAGGGTAACAGTGCACTGTTACTCGCGAAAGTTGACCGACGACTGCTATTGCAGCGAGTTTTGATGAATTTCCAACGACGGCAGGATGAAAACGCCAATGAAGAGAGGAATTAGGTTCAACCAGTGACAAAATTATCACTATTTTTCCATAATAATGATAATAAATAAATTTACATTTATTTAGCGCAAAACTGTATATGGATATATTGAGTTGCGCTTTTACAATGTTGTTAAATTAAAAGTGGTGTAAAAGGTGACTAAAACGTAAGGAACTATTAAAAACTACCAACCCGTACGAAATAAAAGCCAACAATTACTAATTGTAGCTACTTAAAAACCTAGTTAAAAGATCAAGACATGAGTAAAAAAAAATCCATTTAAAAGCTAAATTAAAAAAAATGAGTGTTAACAGCAGTCTTGAAAGTGTCCAATATCTTTAGTTTGCAAATTACCGAAGGTAATGCCGTTCCAGAGAAAAGGTGCAGCTGACTGGAATGCACGATCGCCAAGAGTTGTAGCTCGAGTAAGATAGACTCATTTGACCTTGCTCGTATCTTGCCTATCTTGCTCGAATCCGATTATCAAATGCAATGTTAGGAGAAATTTCTTGGACCCGAATGGCAGGAAGCGCATCAAAGTTGAAAAAGAGAAAAAAGTTTCATCCTATGTTGAGCCCTCTATAAGACCACTTGCAATGGTAAATTTCAAGTCTTGGTTGTGCAGTCAACGACAAAGAAATCTGCTTGAAAAAGTGCTTCGGTGATCGTGATGCACGCGGAGTACAGAGCTGTTGCTTTGCTCCAGTTTTGTTCATAAAATCGTTTTGGTTTTCGGCGAATCATCGGCCACGAGTAAAATATTGACTAAGAAAGCGGATGTTTCGCAGTATTTCCATAATTATACCTTGTCTCACCTGTCTCATCTTCAAGCAGTAGATCAGAGGATTCAAAGATGAATTCATAAACACAAGAGTCATAGCATAATACCACAATTGCAGTAGCAGAGTAGTTTTCCCATAAATTCTTAAAGAAAGTAAGACGCAAAATAATGGCCCATAACAAGCTAAAAATGCAATATACACGTAGAATGTACCAACTGCAGTTTTTCTTAGCCTTACTGTATTTGCCATTCCGTCATTTTGTGCTGCCTGTTGAATTTGCAGAGCGCAAATTTGATTCTTGAGGCGTCTTATGATTGCGTATATCTTGTAGTAGGAGAACCCTGTGGTTATTATAAAAACAGCTTGAAGGGTCACTAATATGATGAGAATAACCTGCCTTGTGATGATCCAAGTCAATAAGGAAAGAATTACACTTAACACCCAAGTGGCGATTACTACAGCAACAACCCGCCTATGAGTCACAAGTTCCTGGTATCTGAGATGAAGACATATAGCTAAGTATCTGTCAACAGTTAAAGCCACAACACCGAGGAACGAGGCGGAAGAAAATAAAACGTGTTGGGTGTAATATGCTATCTCCACCGTATGAATAACACTGTTAGAGCTCTGTTCTATTCTTAAAAGAAGAAATGCAATAAACAGCGGTTGAGTAAGTAAACCAACCCAAAGATCCGATGCAGCCAGACTCAGGAGCAGTATTTTTAAAGTCTTTGGTATCTGCGACGTTTTTCTCAGCGCTTGTATCGTTACGGTGTTCAGCGCGATAGCGGTGTAAGAGAAGAAAGCGTTGACAATGCAGTTAGCGACCAGCGTTGAATAAAACTCTTGAGTTTCTCCCATCACATTTCTGAAGAGCTCTTGGCGTACACTTTTGTTTTTAAAAACGGATTAAAGGAATACGCTTTGATTAACTGAAATGTCTCCGATAGTTCAGGATGCGTTCTACTGAGATTCGTCCTTCTTTAGTATAAGTGATCTTTATGTCCTCGCTTTTCTTTATTTAGATCCATTTGTTGCAAAGATCTTCAGTCATCCGGATAGTACATTGAACTTGCGTACATTACCTAACCATACCTCTCGGAAGCGAAAAAGAAGGAAGGGTCCTATAATGACAATTACTAAATTTATACTACTACATGAGAAATTTCTCCAATTTGATTTGGCTTAGAGCAGTTGTATTTAAGCTTAATTTGAAACACCTGCATGTAAAAATTACAAACCTTTTGTGAGTATTAGTATAAACAAATAATAGCATGATTTGTACGTGATATTTGGCATAAATACCACTCGTGATATTTCAAAATTGTCTCAAGTTTCACTCGCCGCTCGTGAGATTACGTACAACAATTTCGAAATATCACTCGTGAAATTTATGCCAAATATCACAACAAATCATTTCTATTACCTATACATAGCAATGTCGATTTTGTGGTTTGAGAGACAGAGATGCTAATTGCCTGTAATATAACAAATTAAGAAAAAGCTTTAAATATTTTTTAAGCGTTATACTTAAACAGATCAAAATTAAGCAAGCCCACTGATTGGCTAGAGTATCACTTTGTGAATCCTCAGTGCTACCGGATGTTTTTAACAAAAATGTCATAAGCATTTCAGTAAAAAGTAAAAGGTGAAGAGAAACACCTGCACATCTCGATGGAGAAAAGCTTTTTAACGGGAATCCTATTAGTAACTTAATTTTTGAAAGTACTCGTCTTTTTTCCTTTGAAAAGTCCGTTGGGGAGATAAAATTATCATCGAAATAAACTTAAAAAACAAAGAGAAGGGCATCTGGCACCGAGTTGGGCTGCTTTCCCTTTCGTATTATCAGTATGTTCCTAAAGACGCTTGCAGAGAAAAAGGTTACGTTTAAGCAAATAATTTTAATCGTGTATATAATTTCCAGTTTTTTGGCCTTCTAATGACGAATGCGCTTATTTCCCTTGAATCTGCCTCATCAGTCTAAGTGTAGGCTTTGAGGTTTAATTTGAATATTATCGCCATACGGGAGTATAATGGACATAAAAAAAACGAGAAACTGTTGCACTAGAAGCGGGCGGTTTAAGCGGCCACACATGGTCCCAGATCGTTTTCGAGGTAACTGCAATGGCAAACAACCAGAAAAAAATGAATCAATACATTAAGAAGGTGGCAACTACAGTTTTTGTCAGCCTTGCAGCATTATTCACATCTATAGTTGTGTGGCTATTTAATTTGCTGAAGTCAATAGATATACATAAATTCAAATTTTGCACCGTATTACGTCTACGCGTTCACTTGAACCCGGCTTTTTCGTTAATGCGAACAGCTCTTTATTAAGGGCAGCTTGGAATATTGTCCCTGGGGGAAACTATATTATCATTGAAGTTACCTCCCGATGAAAAATGCACAAAACAATACAACGTCAGGGAGATCGCCAAAGCAGGAGGCAATTATACCAAAGCGGTGCAACAAATTTAAAGGGAAGCCGAGTTGGATCGAATTATCACTCTGCGTGTCTTGCTGCAAGATCAAGTTTATTACAAATAACTGAAGAGATTTTATTAAGAAGAAGAGATGACGGAAAATCACCTGCATCTCGAAAAATCCATTGTTAACTTGAATTTTCAAATTTCGAGGAATGGTTCCGCTGAAATAACTACCTTAGGGCTGTCGTTATAATATAGCCCGAAATAATGTGGGAGGTATCAGCCAAAGAGCACGTCTATTACCCACGGACAGCTGCTTTAATTACAAAATAGAAGTTTCATTAAGCGACTGAGTGCCCACGCCGAAGGGCCCAGCTAAGTGAGACATAATATTCCTAACACGCAGTTTTAATTTCTATCAAACTGAAGAAAGATGATATGCAACTTTGTATCAGTGAAAATGTAATATGAATTCAAACAGTTGGCAACTAAATGAGTGAAAAAATTGAGGACCTATTCTGACTATTAAAACGGGCGTTAACGAGTTTTGTCAAAGGAAGAAACTACTTGTAGTTTGGGGCGGTTTTGCTAATGTGGAATCCACCAGGAAATTGAGTAATTTTAATTTTCAGTGGACAAAAACCTTGTACCAGAATAATTCAAAGACTATTGCCATCTTTTTTTACATTTTTAAGGGCTATAGATGTAATTAGTTATCTGTAATAACACCAACAAAATTTCTTATGGGAGCCCGAGAAAATAAATCTTAAATTTTCCAAGAATTGTGAAAAACACGGGTAAAATCCTGAAAATTTCATGTGTAAGATGTCATTTGTGCAATTTGACACTTAATTTCTCGGGCTCCCATGAGAAATTTTCTTCGGTGTTATTACAGACAACTAACTACGTCTATAGCCCTTGAAAAATGTAAAAAAGATTGCGATATTGTTTAAATTATTCTGGTGATGGGTTTTGTCCACAGAAGATTTAAATTACTCAATTTCCTGATGGATTCTGTCTTAAAATTCTCTGGAAATGCTTCATCGTAGGGCAGCCATAGCCTGCGTTGCAGCCGGCCCACGCACTCGTCAAAAATATTTGTAGAGCGTCTGCGACGCAGCCTGAAGGCAGCCAGAGTAATTTACAACTTGCCCTGGAACACGCCCACTGCTGAGGTCTTCCAGTATTCGAAATGGAATACATTAACCTCCTATTATGGACTATTTCACAGCGTATTTAAAGGCGACGCACCTGCAGCATTATCGCATTTGCCTATTAACCCTTTAAACCCTAAGATCAAAATTTGAATTCTCATTTGTTGACCCTATTTATTTCCTATAGAAGTAGTTGGGAGAAGTTGATAAAACATCAAGTAAATTCATCTTGAGTGATCATGTCCGTAATTCTCATGACCACTCTGTTTTACAAAGCATTGATTTTGGCAGGAGAAATTTGATGCTGATAACTTTTAGGGCTTAAAGGGTTAATAAACCCTGTATGGCTTACAACTTCAAAAGAGGCAATAACATTATTGTCCCTCGTATTAACTCGTACTTTCTGAATTGGAATTTGCTCATGGTACGGATTTGTATTTTTCACTAGAATTGAAAAACACAAGCGTTAAAACATAGTAGCCGTTCTGCAAATGAAGTAGTTCGAGAGCTTCACCAAAGATTTTTATAGCAACTGTTACACAAAAAATGCTAGACCCCACTTCTCTTATATTTCCTCAACTCCTTACAAACACACTGCCGTAGCGAGACAACTTGACAGCCGAGGCAAAAGGAGAAAGGTATAGTTTCACTGAAGTGAAATGCTCAAGGAATTTCAGCGTAGAACTCTTGTCGGCTCTTCACTAGTCCCTCTTAAGTTATATATAAAAGAGCAAGAAATACAAATACAAAATTACCGGTGTCAAAATTATAATATAAATTAGTTATTTCTTGTAGCACTGCTTGGCCCTTTAGGGACGGATAGTAATCAACGGTTAAGTGATTAAAATCAAATCGGCAGTCTAGATAATCTCATATGGAACACAACTTCTGACTGTCTGAAGGAAGTCTGGGACTAGAATGACGTCATAAATCCGGCATAACAATTTCTGAGTTGACGGTTTTGCTTTCTAAGCCTATGATTGCCCAGTTGACAAGAGGGTCATAACTGGAACCAGCCGTCAACCGTCAAATGGCGTAAGAAAGCTCATTTTTTTTAGCGAACGTTTTTTTTGCATCCGTCGAACGAGTTGTGATTCAATTTCTCTGCAAACGCAACTACAGGTCAACTAAACAATGGAGTCTTCCTGCGTTCACCCCTCCTAAATGAAGTTTTTGGCAGCTCCCATTTCATATTCAAGTATAACGCACGAACCTCTGCGAAAGTGATTACCTGATAAAGTCGTCACACATAATTGATCAGTGAAAAGCCCCAGAACATGGGGATGCGTTGAAGTACCTTTTGATCCTTATAATCATAGGCAGATAACTGTCGCCTCGTGAAAGGTGATCCAAGACATTGTAGCCGTATTCTCCGTATTCTCTTGATTCCGAATTCATTGTCAGTGGAATTCAGTGGAGGATCCAAAGGAGGCCCCCGGGCCCCCCCCTGCTTATTTTAGACCAAACTAAAAAAATTTTTGGAGACCGCCCCCCCCGCCCCCACTTATCTCAGGGTCTGGATCTGGATGACCGCCCCCCCCCCCTATCTTTATCCTTATCTTAGGTCTTAATCCGCCACTGGAATTGCATTCCGTTTTTCAATTGTTAACTGGATTCCGGATTCCGGATTCCGGGTTTATGGAGCTGAATTACGGATTCCGGATTCCACAAGCCAAAAAGTTTACCGCATTCCGAAATTCGGATTACCTTACCTGAGGCGATTATTATACGTTTCTTGGGAAACTGCCCACGTACCCCTCCCCTAAGCCAACATTTATCCCGTAAGTGAGAAATAAGTGTTGACGGTGGCTTAAGGGAGGGTTAGATGGGCAGTTTCCCAGAAACGTATAATGATCATTATTGAAAATGGTGTTGCGAAGGGAACTTATGTGAAACGAAACTGCCAATTTTTATTCTAACGCCATGCAAGGTGTAGAATTTAGCAGTCATTATTCCGCCATTAAAAACATAGCTTTTGTTACCGGCGAGTCATAATTTTAAGATTCATTATTTTCGTTTTCAGGGTCTGTATCCCTCGAATCCTAAAATATATATTGGTTTCCAAGGATTT
>CALNXI010005037.1:0-18169 GCA_942486025.1 Porites evermanni | reverse complement strand
TATTGTTATTATTATTAATTTTTTTTAAGCAAAGTGAATTTTTATTTTGGCAGAAAATACAATGCACTCCTGTTTTTGCATATTGGTGAAATCAAAGATTACAGAAATTTAAAATAATGGGAGTAGAGTGCAGGTTCTCCTGTGAGGGGGGTAGTTATACCAAAGGGGTTGGGACATTTATTTGGGGGAGTGTGTCCTCCTTAGAGCATAGGTACTTATTTTGGGGGATACTGTCACAAAAGTAATCTTACCATCACCTTGATTAGGAGTCAGGTCAGTGCAGTGATTCCAGAACTTAGGCATACCCATCTCATGGAAGGTCATAATTTGAAATGTCTAGAGGGAGTGGTGGGGGAAGGAGTCCAAAAGTTCCAGAGGGGTGGTGGTAGTTCAAGCCAAAAAAACCTCCACTGGGGGAGTACGGATGTTTTCTGCATGGTCTCTAACACTGAGTGTAAGTAAGTGAGCGTTCCTTTGTGACGATCCGGATCAGGGTCAGTGATCGGATCATGATAGATCAAATGATCCGATGAATCCACTTTGGACAAGGATTCATCAGTTCATTAATTTTGCTCTACCATGATTTGAGTGATCTTGGATCACTGATCCTGATCCGGATCATCCCAAAGGAACGCACCTGCACATATTGTTTGTTTGTTTTTTTTTTACAATAAAATGCAAGAAAAATGCTCAAAATCAGAATTATTGTAACGAAGCAGACTGCAGTGTTTCAAGTTCAACCATAAATTGCATTTATATCTGGTCGTACTGAGGTTTTGGATTAACTTTCAATAGCAAACGGTTGAGGTATGAAGTTAAAATAAAAACTGAGTGCATGTACATACGTACTTGTGTTCCATTAGGGAGACGTCACACACTTGACTTAGCAGCATCAGCGTTGGCAGGTCTAGCAAGCACAGAAGATTTCACAAAGGTCAGATTACGGAAAACAGCAGGTCCAGATGAGAAAGATGAATTCAGAGGAACTAAACCTGTTATGCTTATTCACATCAAAGGTGATTGATTGTTTTAAAGTGCAGTCTGAAACTCAAACAACAAAAAAATAATTACATGTAATGTTTCATAATTAACTTGCTAGATTCTTCCTCCAAGAATTCACTTACATTCATGTACACTAAATATACTGTAATAAAATCAAACATACAGTTTGTATTAAAATAGTGTTGTTTTGTAGGCCGCCGTCATCTTCAAATACGTCTTGTTGAGCCTAGCCTCAAGTCACTCAACTCTGGGGACTGTTTTGCTCTGGTGACAGAGAAAGATCTTTTCTCTTGGATTGGAAAAGATTGTAATCCTTATGAAAAGGCAAAGGTCAGTAAAAGACTAATTTACGATAATATAAATTATTAATAACAATATTATTGTTTCTCTTGGATTGTCTTTTTTGACTGGAAGCCTTTAAAAGAATATGAAAGTTGTTGATGAGCAGTCTTCATTTGCAGTACCAACCCTTTTTTTTTCAAAAAAGCTAATTCTTTGATGTTATTTTGAAAGATTACTTAATCCAGTCTCTTTGTGCAAAACAAATTGAATCAGCACCATAAAATAACGGGTTTCTTGTTTTAAACAGGGTTGTGAAATGAGCAATTTTTGTCTTCAACAGGGTCAGGGTAGAAAGGCCTTGGCGACACCTCTCCTCAAGCAATACTTAGAAATTACATGCAGATTAAATTTTTCAAAGTTTCATGTAAGATTAGATGTTATAGTCGACTTGTACTTTGCTTACACTGCAGGTGACAGAAATAGTGTCAAAGATAAAAGCAAAGTCTGAACTGGACTGTAAAGCAAGGGACATCATAACAATTGAAGATGGAGATCTTGACTTCGGTGCTGCATTGGATAAATTTGTCAGTATTCTCAAGGGTGATCCTGGCTGCAACAAAATAAAAGGTTAGCCACAAGTTACTATTTATTCCTCTTGCATTATGAGCAGGATCATTTTTATCCTTTTTTTGCTGTCTATTTTTAAAACCCTTTGACGTGACTGCTCCACCTTCTGCTTCCATTCTCTATTAGGATGATCAGATTATTATGATCATCTTCATTGTATTGCCTTTAATGGTTCGACCATGGCTTGCACAGGCCTGGAATACTTCTTGAAAAACTGCTAGGTACTTGAAAACTCCTTGAATTTGTAGAAGCACTGTGCTTAGGAATGTTATTAAAAACTCCTTGAATACTTGAGACTACAATAAAATAAGTTCATTTTGACATCAAAAGATTGAAGGAACTGGTTAGAAATGATGAAAGGCTTTTCATATGAGAACAATCAGTGTTTCTTATTTAAAGTATCAGAGTAACCACACCTTAAATGGGGTTCCCCAAGTGTATTCTTCAGCCCCCTGTCTAAGCAAACAAAATCACAAGGAAAATATGGCTTGAAGGAGCTTGAAGCGTGAAATCTATTTGATTTTGAAATAATTATCTGTTTGCATTTATTTGTTGGCATGACTGTGCAAACTATGTAATATTTGTGACACAAAAATGTGAGCGTCTGAGAAAATAAACTCCTTGAATTTTGTTATTAAGTCCTGAAAAAGTCCTTGACAAAAAGGTAACGAAACTTGTATGAACCATGGTAATCCCATCTCCTTTATAATGTATTACCAGTTTTTCATGCAGATTTTCCTTCCTCCTTAGTTAAGATGCTGGCTTTTTCTTTGATCAGACATGTTTTCTTATTTTCCTTGAAGATATCCTGCTGCACAAATCTCCTTTTCCTGTAATATTTTACTTTCCTTAAACATTATAAATAAATATCCCCTTTCCATTAAATAATTATATTACCCTTTGTATTTTTTAAATCCCATCCCCCACCCCTTGCACTTTCTTATTTCCAAGATTCTCATCCTCCTGTCCATGTACATGTAACACTCTTCTCCGATCTCTCACTCAAGGGTATAAGTACATCCAATAAATTTGCTTTGCAATAAAATTATTCTATATAATTATATATTACACACTGAGGCAGCCGTACAAGTAAATACTGTGTCACTTGCTTTTTATTGTCTACTGACGAAGGACCATTTCCTTCTTTCTTTCATCTGTTAGATGCTCAGTCAATGCCTAAAGATGAAGATTATGAGAAAGGTTGTGTGAAAGGGAATATGGTGTACAAGATACAGTGGACAGATCCTCCAAAATTAATGCCAGTTGAAAGCATGTGTGGGCATATTCCTCAAGTCTCTATTCTTGATACTAAGGAGGTACACTTTTATTATACAGTTTTAGTAAAATTGGTGGAAAAAAATTCAGTTTTATTTTGTGGACATACATGTACAGATTGGGGGAAGGAACAGCACCATGATAAACCAAAAAAAAAACTGGAAGGAAAAATCCAGTTGAATGATTTCAACATAGCATTTTATCCCCAGTCAAAAGTCGAGAGTTTTCTAATAGTAAACATGAGTCAGACGTGGGATTCAGACATGGGAAAAAGGGGGTTTCAGAAAGTACGTAATTAATAGGCCATCATGTTTTTATGTTGTGTTACAATGTCATTGTAGTTGTAGAGAGCAGCAAAAAAGGTGCAATAAAACAATGTGATGTGCTGTAGAGTAGCCCAAGAAAACAACTGTCATTTTGTGTACCACCACTGGTTTTGCCGCAAATGGTATCTGAGAAACAACTGTAGAAATTCCATACTGATGACGAGTCAGTAGGCAGATACTGGTGGTGCTTCTGATTGGGTGAGGTCATTGTCCCTTGTGGCATGCCCAATCAGAAGCACTACTCATATCTGGGATTGCGGAAGTGACATGCATGTCATCAGTGTGGAATTTCTGCACTCTTTGCTCAGATATCATTTCACAGGGAAACAGCAGTGGCGGCAGCACTTAATGTTGGCTGTTTTCTCAGGCTACCTGCAGAGTTGTTGTTTTGTTTGTTTTGCTGTTGTCGTTATTTACAGTCTTGTTCCAATGGCCATTATACTGTAGTTGCTTTGAAAGTTCTTTAATATATTTTTTGTGTCTTTGCAGGTGCTTATATTTGATTTTGGATCAGAGCTGTATGTCTGGAATGGGCAACAATCGTTGTCAGGTCAAAGAAAGTCTGCGTTTGCCCTAGCCAAGCAACTTTATGGGGAACCATTTAAAGCATATGGAATCTATGATCCAATCTTCCCATATGGTAAATCTGAGAACTGCAGTGGTGAAGTTGATAACAAAATTGCATCGCAGAGACCTTCTTGGACATTGTTTGCAAGGCTGCATGAGAAAGCAGAGACAATCCTCTTCCGTGAGAAGTTTCTTGATTGGCCAGATCCTACAAAGATTATTAGAATGAAAGGACATCCCAGCATGCTAGAGTTGGCAGCTCAAGATAAGGTACTGTACAAAGGGTTGCACTTTCATTGGAATGATTTCTTTTTCAAAGAAAGGTAACTTTTATTTATCAATGTCATAGGCAATGAGTTGAGCTGAACGTCATCTCGATAAAGACACACTCTGTCTATGAAGACCATAGTCCCAGTGACATACAAATTCTGCATTTTCTTGATCTCCTTAAGTGAAGACCCTCCCGAGTTGACACCTTTCTGGTCACAGAGGTTACGACGGGTTCAACTGTACCAAATTTTAGTTTCCTTTGTTAAATTTATAAGTTAGGTTAGTCTTTCCTTACAGTACTTACAAAAAGTAAGTTGACATGCAATACTTGATCTTGGCATAAAGTGATTATCAGAATTGAGCCTCAACTCTTGATTGGCACTAATCGATTCCTGCAAGAACCAGAAACACTGTAACAGCTTTTGTTCCCTTTTGAGTAATTGTCTGGTCACTGACAAAAAAGTGCTAGCATGCACACCACTTAGAAGGGAAAATGCTTTTAGCATTCTAAAAGTTGTCACACACTGTCCATGAATTTACAGTAAGAGGCCAGGGGCCCGTTTCTTGAAAGTCCTGATAATTAACGGGCCCGGTAAGCTGTCTCCATTTACATTAAAGATCCAGGTTTCAATAGTTTTGCATCTAACGTGATAAAACTATCAGCTAATGAAACAAAATGGAGTAGTTTGCTAGTCAGGACCCGTGCCCTTATTCTTATATTTCGATTCAGAATATTTGATTTTGGGCCCGAAAAATTACCGGGACTTTCGTGAAACGGGCCCCAGGCCTTCCTGTAAACTGTTATCATTGGTTAGTCCCATGAAATTTATTCTCTAACTACTGTTTACTATTTTTAAGCCTCCTCCAGTTGAACTGAAGCCATGTGATCCTAAAATAATGTTGAAGAGTGCACCACCATTAGAGTGTCCAACCTTTGAAGGGGTGAATGTTGGGCGTGGCAATGGTGTACCAACTGTGTGCGTTGGGGATATCTACAAAGAAGGAAACCTTGTTACAACTGTTGAGTTGACTGTGTGGCATATCAATGAGTACAGACATTTTAAGCTACCACCAACTAACCATGGGCATTTCCACTCAGGTATGTTATAACATTATTTTTTGTCGAAGATCTGTGAGGGAGCTTTTTGTGATTGTTTATTTTTAATATAGTTATATTCTCTTGAAACCCTTTGACTCTTTGACCAGAAATTTTCATTTTGCTGCCAAACATCAAGAGTGAGACACAATCAAGTTAGAGTACTCTCAAGGCTGTACTCTAAGAATAATAAATTTTAGTGAGCTCAGTACTCTGAACTTGTGAAATCCAGACTGCCAAGTATTATGATTTCTATGAGGAAACTTTTCTATTCACCCAGAACGCAAAAGTTAGGTGCCAGAGGCCACTGAGCTATGCTTGAGCACAGCTTAGACTCCTCTCATACATGTACACTGGCACTTAAGGGTTTCTTCTAAATGGTGCAGGGCTTGAAAAAATTTGAATTCTGGCTTGTCCATTTGGCAAGCAGCTCTCACATTTTGCTTGCCCAGGGCCACTTCTTGCCCCTCTTACAGTTTATTTATTTATATGTGATAATTCACAAAGGTTTCCCACCACTGTGAATGTGCTAAAAAAATATTAAAATAATAATAATAATAAGCCTTAAAAGTTGCTTGCCCAGCAAGAAAATCCACTTGTCCCAGACCAACAGACAGGACTTTTTCCAAGCCCAATCTGTGGTGTCAAATAAATAAATTAGCTTACTGCATACAAGACATAAAAGGTATTAGAAATGTTTGTTGTAAAAAATGTTACTTGAGCAATCCCAAATGGTAGCTGCTTTAAAGATACAAATTCAACTATTTGGGTTTTCACTATTTTAGGTGAGGGCTACGTCATTAGATGGGCATATTTTGTACTTACTGACAGAATCGCCAAAGATCGGAAGTCTCGTTGTCGATCAACAGTTGCAGGACGTGTTCGCTGTGCATACTTTTTCTGGCAAGGTAATGATTCCTCTGTGAATGAGAAGGGTGCAGCTGCAATTATGGCTGTGGAGCTTGATGAAGAGAAAGGACCACAGGTAAGGTGTCCCCCCCCCCCCCCGAAAAAAGTTCTTTAGTTTAATGTCTTTGTATGTGAGGACACTGCTCTGGGGTGGATCTAGAGGGAGGGTGTAGGGGGTGTGCTCTCCAAAGATGAAATGCCTTGATGTTTGATCAAATTATCTCAAGTTAAACTCATTATAACAATAGATAAGCAAGGGGGAGGTACCTGAGAAGCTGGTGGAGCCCAGAACTGCAGTCAAGTGCAGCAGGTAACCATGACAACCCTGTGAGCGGCATCCACCCAGCCACCATCATACTGCTAACCAATGGAAACTGTTGACACTTAAAGGGTTTAGACCCTGGCCCTGAGGCAGAATGGAACCACTTTTTATAGAGGGTGTTGTTATCTCTCATTTCTTTCTGTAGGTTAGAGTTGTCCAAGGAAAAGAAAGCCCAGTCTTTTTAAACCTTTTCCAAGGAGGAATGATAATTCATAATGGCAGGTACATACATGTATAGTGANCCCCCCCCCCCCAGAAAAAAGTTCTTTAGTTTAATGTCTTTGTATGTGAGGACACTGCTCTGGGGTGGATCTAGAGGGAGGGTGTAGGGGGTGTGCTCTCCAAAGATGAAATGCCTTGATGTTTGATCAAATTATCTCAAGTTAAACTCATTATAACAATAGATAAGCAAGGGGGAGGTACCTGAGAAGCTGGTGGAGCCCAGAACTGCAGTCAAGTGCAGCAGGTAACCATGACAACCCTGTGAGCGGCATCCACCCAGCCACCATCATACTGCTAACCAATGGAAACTGTTGACACTTAAAGGGTTTAGACCCTGGCCCTGAGGCAGAATGGAACCACTTTTTATAGAGGGTGTTGTTATCTCTCATTTCTTTCTGTAGGTTAGAGTTGTCCAAGGAAAAGAAAGCCCAGTCTTTTTAAACCTTTTCCAAGGAGGAATGATAATTCATAATGGCAGGTACATACATGTATAGTGATAGTCAAGGCAAAAGAAAATTATTCATCCCTTTGCATTAGAACCTCTCACAGCATTAAAGGAAACCATTTTTGTTCTACTAGTGGTTAGTTTTACTGCATATTTTGCATGCAATAGTGTTGTACAGTTTAATAACCATAATTAATAGATAATATATACAAAAACCTAAGTGGAAAATAAGAGGATGGGAATTCCGAGACAAATTTATTGTGCCAACGGGTCTGTTATTGTGAAGACTTCCTCAAGGTTTACACAGGCTCTGAATGCTGGCTTTGTGTTGATACAATTATTGTATTTAATGCATCAATTTTTGCCAAACGTCAAAATCAAGAGTTACTTTTGTGTTATAATGCAAAAAACAACTCCTTGCAAGTGGAGCTTGTCCTCAAATAAAGGTGTCGCGAGTGTGTGAACCATGACTGTAATTTGATGATTTAGCGATTTGGCTGCATGAATTCTCAATGACTAATATTATTATTGTCATCTACATGCAAAATCTGAATACCTATATTATTTTACTTACATTAAAATTGCAAATCGTTAAAATCACATTCACCTGCAATTATTTTGTCAGTTAGAAGAGTGATCAATGCACTGCATCATGTCATGAAGTGGTCATGCAACACCATTGTCACAATTTCTACCATTTGACACCACTTACATGTAAAAATAATCTGAGTAGAATTCCAGTTTTTGTGCACACACATGCCTTTCATCAAATGTCTCATTGACCACATTGATCGCTCTGGGATTAGTAATTGGAACAGAAAGTGATCAGTTATGGAAAAATGTTTTGTGATACATGGATTGCTGGAGTGAAATGATGAATCAGTTTGGGCTTGATTCTAGGAAACTGCCTACCTACCCATCCCTTAACCCTATATTTTGTCCTTAAGTGGGAAGTTAGTGTTACTGTTAACTTTGGCTCAGGGGAGGGGTAGATGGGTAGTTTTTTTGCATCTTGTACTGATCCTTTATGATTGACCCCAGGGATAGGTGATGTCATTAAAATTGACACCATCTTTGGGACAGTCTTGGCTTTGATCAAACATCATCCTGTGAAACATAATAATTATGTGAAATAGGTTTTGTGTCTTGGTCCCACACTTTATCTTTAACAAAGGAAAATGTGTCTTAATCTTTACCTTGATCAAAGAAAACGACTTATGAAGTGGTAAAAAATTATGCATGCATTAGGCACAGGTTTCAATGAGACATTTTTTAAGACATAATCTAACTCAATGAAGACTGCTTTGGTAATTGGTCATTGTCAGATTAGACGTAGGGTATAATATTATTTAAGCGTACAGAACTCGCTACAATGATTTGCTTGAGTGACCACCAAAAAATATCTCCCAGTGCGCAATTCCCAATGTCCAAAGCAATCTTTATTGAATCAGCCATATATAGTAGAATCTGGGTGGTACAAGCTGCTAACATTGAATTTGTTACCACCTAGAGTCCTGAAATCTTGTAGTCTTGTGAAAGACCACTTTCAACAAACCATAGTTAGTACTATGAACAAACTAAAAAGTTGACTTTGTCTTTACGGTATCTCATTTTACCCAGATTCTACTGTAATACAGTGTAGCAAAGCTCAGGAACGTGTCTTGCGTCATATTTAGTACAAAAAGATATCTAATGCTTTATAAGTTCAAGGCCTAAGGATGTGAGCCATCTACCACCTTGCAGTCACAGCCACATTTCCAGAAGTCTGAACACTGCATGATGCACATCAAAATATGCACACAAATTGCACCAGTTGAGTTCCTGTCAGCTGCGTCCCAGTAACACTGAAATAAAAATTTAAAATTTCCCTCCCTGCATGCTTATCCCAATCTTTAAATGGTCACTTGACCTCAGTGCATCCATTAAAATATCTAAATCTTTTTTATTAACTTGAGCAAACAATTCTTATTTCCCGGCCTGAGTGGCTAAAGAATAGTTTTTAAAAACCCAACTTGCATGCTAATTCCTAATAATAATAATAATGATAATTAATTTGTTGTCATTATTTCATCGCACGTTCATCTCACTAATTCTCTCATTAACAGCTTACCCAAGAACTGGTATGACCCACAAACGTAAGTTGGATTCCAATGCATTTGCTCTCTCTTCCTTCCCTGGGAATCTGGTATAAATAAGGAACTTCATTGTGACATGGCTACAGCTTTACTTAACTCGAGTGAGATAGCTTCAACTGAATGAATATAAGGCTTATTTTATTTGAATACTTACAAATTAAGACAAATCAAGAGGAAGTTGTAAGTCATTTCCCTCAAGATAGAAGGGGGATTGGTGGGACGTTTTTAAATTTAAACTTCAATTTTAAAGAATTGAACTTCAATGTGTGTATTGTCTAAAAAGTTATTAATTTTTGTCAAGCTATTCTCAGTGACATCTGACCAGAGGCAAAGGATAAAATTTTATTGCCGAGTTTGTTGTTTTAACATACTATCGGCGTGCCGTTTTTTGAAACCAGTGGGATAAAATGAGCACCCCTTTGAGTCTATAATATTATAAACTAGTAATAACCAAAGGTTACGGTGTGCGGGCGACAACGATCGAAAGTCAAAACGCTTTATACTCTAACGCTGTGTTTTGTGGAAGTTTCACGTGACAGATGGTCAAAACACGCGTGATCAGATTACGAAGGATAGAAAGTCCAACGGCGTGTGATCAAATTGCGTTCTGTACATTTCATTCATTTTTAATGGAAGTCCAAATGAATGCTGGCTACGTAAATGCAACGCATGCGTAATAACAACCTGGACATTAGGATTGCGGTCTCCTCTTGTCGCCCGCAACAAATAAACGAATTAATGAATGAATGAATAAATAAACAAATGTTTTTTTCTTTGTAAATGAATGAACGAGTATGTGGAAACAAGCAGCTTTTGAATTTTCCTTTATTCTTTCAATATCAGATTCTTTTTATGATCATGCGTTTTAACCAGTCGTAGCAGCAAAGTGATAACAGGGCGAATGGAGTGGAAGCCAATTAGATAAAAGAAATCTTAGGTTTTTTTAAATGGCTGAATAAATTAATGTCTATCTAAATGTCCTGTATTGTTTCACGGTTCAAGCTGCCTTGCATAACTCAAAAAGAGAAGTGTATTGTAATAATTATTACACTTAAGAATTAAAGAAGGTGTTTAAAATTATTACTTTGAATCTCTGCCGAAAACAAATCAACAACTTTATTATAAACTGCAATCATTTCAACTGACCGCATTGACGTTAATTTAAATACTTCTTTAAACAGCAGTTGGTTTAAATAAATTGAGTAAAAAAAATCACAAATATTATTAAAACAATTAATATAATCCATAAAAATATGAAGTAATTTGCAAATAAATTATTATATCAAGTCCTCATATCAAGTCCTCTTATCGACTTAAACAGCCCCCCCAAATAATAATGAAATAATAATAAATTGATCCGTTAGGGTGCACTTGGCACAACACCTGCACAGCACATTTCAGAAACGAGCTCATCTAATCATACTTTAGATAGTTAAGCGCTTCATATAGCAGTCAATATTGAGTCCTTCTAACAGCAGCTTGCATTGTATCTTGACAGAAAGAACGCCATTGACGAGACAACAGCAACATTCACTGGTAAGTTAGTCGTTTGTAATGATCCATTAACTCAGTTTTGGGAGTAAACGTGATAAAGCAAGAGGTGTTCAGTCGCTTTGCATGGCAAGAAATATAGGTCTTAAAATATAAGATGTTATTGTCGTCGTTCCTAGCCTGGGAGCACCCTTACTTGAGCGAATTCGCGGAAAATTTTGGCGGTGGAGCCACTAGCGCGCGAGAGAAAATTTTCGAAAATTTTCCTCAAACTCGCCCAAGTGGACATTTTCGTAGGCGGCATCACTCTTAAATAGCTGAAGACTATCTCTGATTAAGTTACTAAGTACAACGGTTTTGAGAGTATGGGGAAAATTGGTCGGTTTGGGACTTCAATTCTTTTTCTTAGGTAGAAATTTCAAATTTCATCATCCACGGAGGCGTAGAATACCAATTGTACATTAATACGGTGGTTGAGGCGTCAACCGTCAGTAGCTTGGGTGTCCTGTGTAATTGACGGCCCATAGGTGCCGAGACGGCCAACCTTAGCGTTTTAATTACTTTCTATTAGTTGTGGGGCTTTGCTGGTTATGGAGGTTTTCCACTTTAAATTCAGGTTTCCTCAACTTCCAAGTGCATCTGGGTTTTGCAATCATTCCCTGACTAACTCTTACATTTTCGTATTTCATTGCTTTTTATCGCTCAGACAACTCTACAACTCGTTTGTACGTGATCCGTAATGAAGAGCCCGGTGAAGCCTGCCTGAATCAAGTGAAAGCTAGGTATGTTCTCTTCACGTTTCTTTCAAAGACCAAGTTATAGGACGGTTTATCACTTTCAATGTTGAAGACGAAATCCTTTGTTGTTATCATTCAAATGAAACCTCTTTGGCTGAACGTTTGAATAGTACTGTTTATTTCTATGCACTTTGCACGAAGGTGACTGTGGAACTTTGTCATTTTGCGTAAGAAATGTTAAGAAACAAAAACATGTTCACGTGACACACCATCACGTTATCACTTACGATTACGGTGTCACGCCATGCAGATGAGTTGCTACTGGGTCTTTGAGGATGTTTTCAACCATTGAAAATAAAGAAATGATCGTCGCAGTGAACGCAATTTATGCAATTGCGTAAAGAAGCCTGAAAAAAAGTCAGGATTTCAACGGGGTTTGAACCCGTGACCTCGCGATACCGGTGCGATGCTCTGCCAACTGAGCTATGAAGCCACTGACGTTGGGAGCAGGTCAATTGTGGGTTCATATGTGAAAGAAATGAGTGTTAATGATAGTATGAAATAAATCATATATTAACTGCGGAAATGAAATGAAAATGAAGAAATGATCGTCGCAGTGAACCATTGTTTGATTTTTTGTTGTCAATTGTTTCTAGCTCCTACTCGTTGCGATCACGGACCAGTTTTGTGTTAGTGGTACGTAAGGAGGCTCATATCTACCTTTGGCATGGCTGCAAGTCAAGCGATGACTCGCGTTCTACTGCTAGAGCAGCAGCTAAGAAAGCCCAGGAGAGGTACATCTGTAACTATTGATACCAGAGATCACTGTCATGGACAATTCACTAGAAAGCTTTAGATTCTGAGACGAGGACGACTACGAGTACGAGATTTTCTCAATAGTGAGTATTGCTCACGCGTGAACCAGCGTCATTTTGGCGGGAAAACGTGATTGCCTTCGTCATTGTACTACGAGTTATAGCGAGAATTTGGCGAAAACAAGTTATCAAATGTTTTATCATTTTGCTATCGGGAGACGGCTTAACCTCCTTCAGTATAAATAACCGTACTAACTTTTTTGGTGAAAAAAGTAAAATGAAGCTTTCCGGCGTGTGTTCTTTTTGAGAACCCGCGCAAAAACGTAACGTTAAATCTCGTACTCGTACTCGTACTCGTTCTCGTCGTCAAATCTAAAGCTCTCTACTAGTACTTTAGCAACAGTAACTTACAAGTGTAGTTTTCCTTTGAAAAAAACTGCTTTGCTTGAAAATTACACTTGTAAAAGCTTAGTTACTTTTAAGCTTTGGTTGTTGGCTTCACTGCGCTGCCCCCCACCCCCCTTCCCCCCTATCCCCCGGCTATTCCAGACAACACACACTTGCTTATTATTATACTGCAGCCGTAGCCTGAGAAAACAGCTGACATTTCGCGACGCCATCAAAGGTTTCACCGCAAAGTGACGTCTGAGAAACGAGTACTGATGACATGCCACGAGGGAATAGGCCACTTCCAATTTCCAAAAACCCTCACTTTCAAATGAGGCTAGGTGGGCAGCCTTTCTTGTGAAAATGAGTTTCATTTGCATAAAAATGAAAAATAATTTCCATATCAAAGGCTGAGCACCTACCCTCGTTTTGAAACAGAGGCCGGGAGAACTCGGAAATGGCCTATTTGCTTCAACCCATCACAAGCACTCCCTAGATCTTGGAGGGGACACGTTATAATTAGGAATTTCTGCGCTCGTTCCTCAGTCATCTCGCGGGAAAACCAGTGGTCAGGTGGCGTCGTGATATGTCTTTCTCTGGCTAGGTCAGCCGTTGTTTGCACCCTTTTATGTGTGCTGGAGAAGTGTGTAATTTGTGGGAAGGTTCAACTCCAGGGCACTTTGACTGGTTAGAGATTTGCGGGGTTACTGTTTATGCTTAGTGGGCAAAATAGTTGCAAAACATTTTCGAGTTGCAGTCTGAGTAGCCTCCCACGCAAACGTTCTTTTGGCTCGTCACGTAATCCTCACCAAGGGACGCGTGACAAAGCCCTAAAAACGCATACGTGGGAGGCTACAGTCTTGAGTTCTGACCAAACCAGTTGATTTAGAATTGTTCCACTGGAAAAATAATACATGAATTTTACTTCCCCTTAACTTACTGAACTGCTTGTTTCATTTTCACCCTTTTCTTTTCTTTCTTTTCCTTTTTACAGGAAAAGCGTAGAGTGTAACTTGACTGACTTGTCAGGAATTAGTCTGAGTGAAGTTGAAGAAGGAAACGAACCAGATGAGTTTTGGAAAGCCATTGGAGGAAAGAAGTACTATTGTAGTCTAGCACATGGTAAATATGCCCACCCCCCAACCCCCCTTTACTCCCTTCTTCCATTTCTAAGAGCAGCTTTTCTCTGGAACTGATTTTTATTTAACTTAGAGTTAAGTTTCAATACTCGCTGTAGTAGTGTTGTTGCTTTCAATTCCATGGATCCTATAATTTTTTTTAGTCAATCTCAAGTGATTCCTCTCCTGTTTGTCACGCTGATGAGGAATGGAGGGGAGCCACTCGTGGCTGCAAATGTTCGGGCCACCGGCCCGTTTCTCGAAAGTCCTGGTAACTTTTCGGGCCCCGAAGGCTGTTTTGTGTCTGCCAGGTTTGCATTCGAGATCAAAGTTGTAATGAATGAAAATATCAGTTAGCGAAGAAAATTGACTTGTTTGCGAGCTAGGAACTGTGCTACCATTCAACTGGTTTTGATTTCAAAAATTTGCTTTCGGAACCTAAAAGTTACCGGGCCTTTCGAGAAACAGGCCCCAGGTGATAATGTCCATTACCAACGTAGTGTTATAAGCTAGACTTCCATCCATATTATTTTTTGTCCTTCTCTAGATCCGTCGAAACATAATTATCAGCCCCGGCTTTTTGAGCTGAGCAGTGCCACTGGAAAGTTTAATGCCACTGAGGTTTTATGTCCTGCACGCTCAGAACCAAAGCTGTGCCCTTTTCCATTTCTTCAAGAAGATCTGTATACAGCTAAACAACCAGGTTANATCAATGAAAGACTCGAATAACTTAGACAAAGCGCTAAAAAACTTTAAGGACACAAAAAGTTTCCAGAAGAGTCTAATAAACACTCTTTTAGAAAGACGGAAAGAAACTAACAAGTTCGGCACGCTATTTTAGATTCTGTATTAATTAAGATAAACCATGATCGCTTTACTAATATACTTAAATAGGGGGGGTTGAACAATCACGGTTAGATCAATGAAAGACTCGAATAACTTAGACAAAGCGCTAAAAAACTTTAAGGACACAAAAAGTTTCCAGAAGAGTCTAATAAACACTCTTTTAGAAAGACGGAAAGAAACTAACAAGTTCGGCACGCTATTTTAGATTCTGTATTAATTAAGATAAACCATGATCGCTTTACTAATATACTTAAATAGGGGGGGTTGAACAATCACGGTTAGATCAATGAAAGACTCGAATAACTTAGACAAAGCGCTAAAAAACTTTAAGGACACAAAAAGTTTCCAGAAGAGTCTAATAAACACTCTTTTAGAAAGACGGAAAGAAACTAACAAGTTCGGCACGCTATTTTAGATTCTGTATTAATTAAGATAAACCATGATCGCTTTGCTAATATACTTTTTAGAAATAACACTAAATAGTCTTGTATGTCTGTGATTTTGCTAAAAGGTGCCCGCCAAGTTTTCGCTTGAACACGGGCATCTCAAGCCAGTGTGGCCGGAAAAAAACCAGGGGGCTTGCCGTCTTGCTAGGTGTCAGCTGAGAGCCCAGGCCCAGACCTATCCGTGGGTGGGTGGCTGACTTGTTTTGTGTGAAAACCAGAGGGGCAGGGAGGGGAGATTTTGTCACTTTGATTAGAGTTTTCCTGTGGGCTAGCCCAGCCAAATCAATGCTGTGACTCATAATCATAGCACTACTAGCAAAGCTTGGGGGAAGTGATTGACTAGTCATAAGCTTCATGGTTAGGGAGGGTGAGTAGTTGCTCCTTGGACTTGGCTATCTAGAGACTCAGTACAGGCACCTTGTATGAAATCCACACAACAGATGTATATAGAGAGGTTATTATAATCAATAGTTATTTCCATTTCATTTTTGCCTTCTAGTGTAGGTCATCGCTCATTTTTATATCTTAAGTTTTATTTTATAGAGGGCTACAGGGTCATCACTACTGTCACGTGCTCCCCTCTTGAAACAAAGTTTATTGATTGATTGATTATTTGACGGTTAAGGTCCTATTAATTATACTGGGCAATAGACAATAATACTAAACAGACATATTTTGCAAAGTTTACATTACCATAGTCGAACGTATGCCTTTGTGAGATTGTGTGTGGGACTGGGCCAGTGATGTGACGAATTGTTTTAAGTGACTGTTTTAGACGATTTCGCCTCTTTAATTGGTAATCAGATAGTTTCATAGGAGACTAGCTCAACATTCATCCCCCAAAAAGTTGCGTAGTGCAATTCGATGCAACATCGATCAAATCTAAAATGTGCCAAATGTTAATTTTTTGTAGGATTGTTTATAGTCGATGGATATTATGATGTCTATGTTTGGGAAGGATGGATGCCAGAGGGTGATGATGATGTAAGAACTGGATCAGGGAGACAGCGATGGGACAAAGATAGACGACTTGCTATGGAAACAGCTCTAAACTATGCTAAAGGTTTGTTTTTCAAGTAATCTTTGCATCATTTGTTTTGCCAAGATGTTTTTCAACTGGGGTTGATTACCATTTGCATTGAAAAACCGGTCGGATTGCTGTTTGGGCAAATTGTAAACGAAACTCAGGACTGGCAAAAATTAATTCTGTCGAAGAATCGCTCCCTTTACACAAATCTGTCCCATTTAACAAAAAATTGCCACTTGATGGAATGGAACACGAATTACCATGTGGAACACACCAGGCAGGAAAACGTTACACTGGTCGCGGAACTTTTCCACTGGAACGACCTGAACAGTCCTGTGTCATTGACGTCTCAACCGTAATTATTGGATGACGTTGTATACTATTAAATCATATTTAGGGTGCGTTCGATTGGCAAATCCGAAAACGGATTTCACCTCCGAGAAATCAATCGAACGCACCCTAAATGTAGTTAACGACTAGGAGCTATGGTCTCGGGTGTTTTTGGCATTCTTTGGTAGCGTGTTGGTCGTCTGTAGTTGAAGTTGTGTGGTCAAACAAAAACCAAAGTAAATTTTAGCAAATCACAGAACGAGCGTACAATCACGAACCAATCACATTGTGAAGCAAATCCATGAACCCGGCGCGGTGCCGAAGGCGGGAAAATTAAACTAGCGTGCAAGTCAGGATTAGTTTTTAACATCATGGGCGACAAATTACTCATAACTTTTGGCGCATAATTTCATCGCCTGTTAGTGAAATTACAATAATGCTTTGGCAATGCGACGTATGCCTCAGTGCTAAGATGGCGTCAAGGTTTTACTAAGAATATTATGTGTGAAGATATCAGGGAAATAAAAGACGCTTTAGAAAACCTAAACACACGAAAGAGCACTTTAAGAAGGATTCTAACAGGTATATCTTGTGGAAAAATCCAGAAAATTGTGAACTTTTCAGTGCCTGGGGTTTTCGATGCGATAAACTAGTCAAAACCCACTATTGTGAGCGTAATTTGTTACTCATGATATTGACAGGCAATCATATGGTATACCCATGAAATAAGAAATATTTTCACTGGCATTTTGTTCAAACCCTATGACCAAACGCACGTGAAATTATGCCTTTATATCAATGTCACCATTTGATTACATATACAAATTTCGCAGTTGGCTTTAATAAATAGGAGCAACAGTTCTTTTAGCTGGAACATAGAATAACAATGCAAAAGCGTTCAATTGGAAAACACTTTCATTGGTTTTTTTTTTTACTTTCCAGAAGCTGGAAAGCGAATTTCGCACCGAGTATATGTGGTTTATGCTGGCATGGAACCGATGACTTTTAAAGCTCTTTTTCCTTACTGGAACGATACACCTGATGTAATTAGAATACAGAAACAGGTTTGTAATTTTACTTTGTATACATTTACAAACTTTTTCTCCATTTTATCGTCAGCTCAGCGTCTGATTTGTTCAGGAGGCAGCAAGGCGGCCAAGTGGTCAGAGCGCGCGGTCCTGGGCTCGAGTCCCGCTCCGGCCACTTCCGGCTTTATTTGTTCGCGGTTGCCCCGAGTTGAAATCCTCGGTCACCCTCGTAAATAGCCAACTGGTTGCCTCCTGTTAGTTGTGGTGGCCAGAATCTTATACTCTTCTCTCTCAGTTTCAATGTCTGATTATGTACCTTAAGTGATCGTGTAACAAGACAATCACATAATTGCAACGTGTGTCATTTTTACAGGATGGTAAGCAGCCAAACGTCAGACACTCTGCCAGCGAACTGTTACATCAGTTCACAAAGTAAGTCTCACACTACAACAGACAACTCTAAACT